>OZ020297.1:4609098-4656501 GCA_963971205.1 Aethes cnicana
CACATTTTCTCATAAAAAGTTGACCAGTTTGGTCGACATTCGACTACAAGATCATGTGTTTAGACACTTTTCTTAAGAGGGTTTACTCCGGAAGTTGTCAACGTCGCAAATAGCTGTCCAATATAACGCTGTTTTTTGTCGCCCATGGACAAATGCAACAGCAGAGGAGTTGCCAATGCGTCGCCGGCCTTTAAGGGCTCTATTCACTCGCTTCTTGAAGATCCCCACGTCATAGCGCGTCGGAAACACCGCAGGGGGAAGATCATTCCACAGCTTACACGTTCTCGGAAGGAAAGAACCGCGAAGCCCGAATGTTTTTAGGTTGCCAGGCGGGTACGGTATGTAAACATGAATAATAGCTCTGTCAATAAATAATAAATAAATTAAACATGAATTAAAGCAATTATGATCGCCACGCGAAATTTTAGTAAGTAGGTAGCATAGAAGTAATATCGTTTGAAAACTTTCCATCGCATTTTCCATGCATGGTAATGTCATTTTATCATATTAACGCCTTCCCAACAAATATAAAACAACACGTGTTATTATCAAAATTTAATAAAAAAATATCAGTGACATATCTACACGACTGCAATTAATTTCGGGTAGGTGTAGAAATCAAGACAGCATCTTTCTCCGCAATTTATTTACTTTAAAAATATAAAATCAGTTTTAGTCTTGAATTCTAGTCGGATTACATGTTAAAATAAGCCTATTTCACCTACCAGTTGTTAGTTTCACATCTCCTGAAAGTTAAATTGCACATTTGAGTCACTGTTTTAGTTAACCTAACTTCACTTGCAACTCACTATGGATCAATCTGGCTCACTGAAGGATTCAGTTGCTGATCTGGCAGCGTTGTTCACAACAAAGATGGCAGACTTCCAACGAAATCTGGATAGTGCCAGGGCCGGGGACTCTTCGGTAGCTCAAGTTGCTGCAGACTTCGCTGCTTTCAAGACTTTTGTGATGAATACACTCAATATTCTTCAGCGTCAAGTGGAGTGTGTGGCCCGCCAGGTCGACCAGCAAGAGATGAGGTCTCGGCGCAAGATGTTGTTGCTTCATGGGGTTGCAGTCACTGACAATGAGGACACTATGACTTCAGCAGTGGATGTTCTAAAGAAGTATTTAAAAAGTGATGTGACTGTAATTTCTGACATGATAGCTCGTTGTCATCGCACAGGTCGTTCTAATAACAGCAAGCCGAGGGCTATCTTGGTCAAGTTTCGGGACTCTGAAGTTCGCAATAAGGTGTGGGCTGCTAAGACTGCGTTGAAGGGCTCTGGCATCACAATGTCGGAGTTCTTAACAAAGCCGCGTCATGACATCTTCATGGCTGCGAGAGATCAGTTTGGGGTGAGGAATTGCTGGACAAGGGACGGCGTTGTGTACGTCTTGTGTGCTGATGGTCAACGGCGTCGCGTCGAGTCTCTGGCCGAGCTTCGGGGGCTTCCCACTGCACCAGCGCCTACGGCGGGAACATCCGCTCCTTCCGCGAGCTCCAGTCCGCAGCCTGTGCAGGTCCTGGTTTCGAAGAGGAGCAGGAAGAACGCCAAGAAGCCTACGGCTGATTAACTCTAAATGTGATTGTTTTTGTGTTATTTCTGTGTGCCGTTCGATTATGGCCGGTTAATTCTCGTCCATTTGACTTCTTTATTTGGCAAGGTTCCCCGGTAATTCACTAAACTGTGTACGTACCCACTTTCTTTTCTTTTTTGTATTCACTTCACAATTCACATCAACTTAATTTGACAGCCTCTCACTTGACAGAATTTTTATTTGATGTTGCCTACTGTAAATTTTGCGTTCTGTTTCAAGTCAAAATTTTAAACTTAACGATAATTTTTGTACTCGACTTTATCTACTAACACTGGTGGGTAGTGTAAATGAAGAATTTTATCTTTCTTTTTCTATTATAGATATATTTTATTCTATATAAAACTATTAATTTTATATTTATATATATATATGAATTTATCCAGCCAAGATAATGACAATAGTCTCAATGATCTTTTCCAATCTTTTTCTTCTGATAACTTAAATGACTCGGACAGTTTTCATAGTTTGCCCCCTTCATTATGTGACTTGCTTGACGATACGTTTTCAAAGTTTTCTAAAAACTTTAATGTTGTTCATTTGAATGCTCAGAGTATTCCGGCCCATTATAATGATTTTTTATTAACATTTAATTTAAATAATATTCATGCAATTTTAGTCTCTGAATCGTGGCTTAAGCCGTGTTTACCATCTATTGCCTTCTCATTACCTGGTTTCAATCTGATTCGTAACGATCGTTCCGGAAGAGGTGGTGGTGGTGTAGCTATTTATCTTCGCTCTCATATTTCCTTTTCTATCATTCATATGTCTGACCAATCTTCTTCTGTTGGCGCAGAGCATATTTTTCTGGAGTTATCTCTCTCTCATTCTAAGATACTTCTTGGTGTTTATTATTCACCCTCCTTAACAGTCAATTACTTCGAATCTTTTGAGAAGCTTCTTGAGGATCTCATGCCGTCATTTGACCATCATATTGTTATGGGGGATTTTAACACTTGTCTTCTTAAAGATGATCACCGTTCAAGAAAGTTAAAATCCTTGGTAAATGCCTGCAATATGAATATTCTCCCATCTAATGCCACACATCACTTTCCTAATTGTACTCCTTCTCTTCTAGACTTAGCCATGACTTCTTCAAGCGCCCACGTTAATAAATTTGGTCAATTTCCTGCGGAAGCTTTCTCCTTCCATGACCTCTTATACTTATCGTATAAGATCCGTCCTCCCAAAATTAAACATAAAGTTCTCTTCCAGCGCAATTTTAGTGGAATGGACACTGAAAAGCTTCTTGAGGACGCATTAAAGCTTGATTGGGATATCATCATCCAGGCTGATTCGGTGGACGAGAAAGTCACTTTGTTTAACTCTTTCTTGACTCAGCTTTATGATATTCACGCTCCGATTCGGCCGGTTAAAGTTAAACATCTTCCTGCTCCTTGGCTCACTGAGGAGATCAGGGTTTTGATCAGAAAGAAGAATCTTGCAAAGTCAAAATACAAAATGAACTCTTCCGACAGAAATAAAGCCAAGTACCACACTTTGCGCAACCGTTGTAGTACCGTGTGCCGGGATGCTCTAAGTCGCCACATCTACAATTCGGTTGATAATGTAGATTCTTCTAAAGTTTGGAAGTTCCTAAGGTCTTTAGGAGTTGGAAAGTCTCGTCAATCTTTCTGTTCGAATAATTTAGAATTAAATCAGCTGAATCAGCATTTTTCATCTTCTGCCATCTTTGATGGCCCAGTAAAAGCACGAACGCTAAATTATCTTTCTTCTCTTCCAACTCCTGACATTCCTCCTTTTTCTTTCAGTCAGTTTACCGACAGTGACGTTAAGAAGAACATACTATCTGTAACATCAAACGCCGTGGGGGTCGATAGTGTTAGCCGTGCTATGATTCTTCCTCTACTTGGCCTTCTTGTTCCCATTGTCACCCACATCCTAAATTATTCTGTTTCATCCAGTACATACCCTTCACTGTGGAAGGATGCTGAGATTGTCCCTCTTCCTAAGAAATCGAATCCCTCATCAGTTTCTGATTTCGTCCTATTTCCATACTTCCTTTCTTATCTAAAATCCTTGAGCGCCTTGTCTGTGGGCAGTTGAGTTCCTATTTGAATAGGAATGATCTGCTCAATCCCTACCAGTCTGGTTTCCGTTCGGGTCATAGTACGGCTACCGCTCTCGTTAAGATTACGGACGATATTCGCTCGGGAATGGATAACGGGAAGGTCACGGTATTAACTCTCCTTGATTTTAGTAATGCTTTTAATACCGTGGATTTCGACATTCTGCTCGGTTTTTTATGTTCTCTTTACGTATCTCCTGCGGTTGCTGCGTGGTTTCGGAGTTATCTTGTGGGTCGTCAGCAAAGGATTAAGGCTGATGAGGATCGTTCATCTTGGTGCAGTACGCTAGCTGGCGTACCGCAGGGTGGCGTGCTGTCACCTCTTCTTTTTTCAATTTTCATCAACTCCATTGCTCAAAATCTTAACTCTTTCCATCACCTCTATGCTGATGATCTACAAATTTATAATCAGGGTGTGGTTGATGATCTTCCTTCTGTTATTGCTGGGACGAACGCTGACTTGGCGGGTATTTCTGACTGGAGCAACAGGTTTGGTCTTAAAGTTAATCCAGCGAAGACCCAGGTTATAATTATTGGTAGCTCTAAACAAATTTCCAAAGTTGACTTTGCAAGTCTTCCGCCTGTGCTTTTTGATGGTGTCGTTTTACCATATTCATTTCAGGTCAAGAACCTGGGTATCATCTTGGACCGTACCCTTTCCTGGGTGCCCCAGGTCAATGAGGTCAGTAGGAAGATCTTTGCTGCGGTTGGGTCGCTGCGACGACTTCGCAACTTTCTTCCAACCTCCACTAAAATTGCGCTGGGCTCAGTCTATCCTACTACCTATTTTAGACTACGCTGATGTGTGTTATGTTGATCTGACTGAGGAGCAATTGAACAAGCTTGAGCGTATTCAAAATGTATGCATTCGGTTCATATTTGGTTTACGCAAATATGACCACGTTTCCAGTTTTCGTGCGCAACTCAAGTGGCTCCCTATCCGTTTTCGCCGAAAGGCCCACATTCTTAGTGTTCTGTATAGCGTACTTTTCATTCCTTCTACTCCCCGCTATCTTAAGGAACGTTTTGGTTACGTTTCGTCTCTGAGATGTTCCCAAAACTTCCTTCTGTCTGTGCCTCCTTCCTCCTCTAAATTTTATAGTAAATCTTTTACATTCCAAGCAATTCTGCTTTGGAACTCTCTACCTGTTGACCTTAGACTAGCTAAATCTCTTTCAGTGTTTAAGAACAAGGTTAAGGAGCATTATTTGTCACTTGTCTGATAAGTACTGCTTTTCTTTTCTTGGATAATGGATTACATATTTTAATTTATTTGGCTGTTATCTATTTATATGTAAGTTTATGCATGTTTATATATAAGAGTATGTAAGTATGTTTATTACTTTTTGTGTTTGTTTCTTCTGCACATCTTAGTACAGAGCACCGCCTACCAACCTAGTTTGTTTTTCTTCATCTCCACTATCCAAAGGTTGTCTGGTAGAGATCGCTATTAAGCGATAAGACCGCCTGCTGTATGCCATACCTTTTTGTGTAATTACATTATGTCTACTGTTCCTTGATTGTGTGGTGTTCAATAAAGTATATTGTATTGTATTGTATTGTATTGTAACACCTACTACTACTACAGCCCATTTGCGTCCCACTGCTGGGCACAAGCCTCCTCTCATCACGAGAGGGTTTGGGCTTTAGTCCCCACGCGGGCCCAGTGCGGATTGGGGACTTCACACACATCCTTGAATCACTTCGCAGATACGTGCAGGTTTCCTCACGATGTTTTCCTTCACCGAAAAGCTCATGATAAATTCAAATTGAATTTCGCACGTAAGAAAAGTTAGAGGTGCGAGCCGGAATCGAGACCCCGACCCTCGGCATGAGAGGCGGTACGTCGAACCACTAGGCCACCACGGCTGTTTAAAGACTGCAATTAACACCAATACGTATCAACAGGTTCCAGAAATAAATATAAAGTACACTTTTCTTCCCAATTTAGGGCGCCAATGTAACGTCAACCGAAACAGCACCCTCTCACCTGTATCATAGGGTTGTCGTTGTTGTGGAGGTAGTGGTCCTGCCACGTGTCGCCGGTGTCCGAGCGCAGGATCACGATCTCGCGCTCGGGGCACGACGCCGTGAAGATCGGCACCTCGATTATCACCGGCCTGTCGGCAACAGTTATAATTATAACGCTTATTTTGCAACACGCGTGCGGTAGGTGTGACATTTTATCAAAAGGTTGTTCCCGTTTGGTCCCAAAAAAAGTGTCCAATCTGTAAGTCACGTCAGTAGTATCAATTATGCTGTTTTCACTAATAGATAGAGCGGTTCACGAGGAAGGTTTTGGTAAATAAATAAAATGAATATCTTGGGACATTGCACACAAATTGACCTAGCCCCAAACTAAGCAAAGCTTGTACTATGGGTGCTAGACAACGATATGAATACTTATATAGAGAAATACATCCATATATAAATACTAAACATCCATGACTCGAGTACAAACATTCCTGCTCATCACACAAAGTTTGCCCCGAGCGGGATTCGAACCCGCGACAGTCGGAACAATGGGCAGGGTCATTATCAACTGAGCCAAATATGTCGTCTGGTGTAAGTTTAATTACTATTGGGTTCAGTGGGGCCATATGTGTGTCACCTGGACCACGGCAGATCTCGGCTGAAATGGAAATTATTACTTCTTTTTTAATCTTTAGGGTATACTCACGCCAAGAACTTGGCTCCCTGCGGCTGCAGCTCCAGCAGCCGGGACGCGAGCGCCTCGCCCTCCATGAGCGGCGGCGGGGCCGCGGCCGGCGCGCGCCGCGACGCCGCGCTGCAACGAGGACGCAGCCTTATTACATAGAGATCTTCTACCATCTAAAGTCCCGCGCCTTCACGTTTTAAAACGCTTCAATTTTTTTATTATTATCTCAACGCATAGTTGATCGCTGTCTCAGCACGCTCACAAGTGTTGGGAGTGTTGGTGGTGCTTTTATATTCATTGAAGCGTTTTGAAATGTGAAGGCGCGGGACTTTAGATAGTAGAAGATCTCTACTATACAACGTGTTTACAAACTGCAACTTAGGGTGTGTTGATTAAAACCTTCCGTTCGTTAACGCATGCTTAGTTAAGCAGCGGTAAATATTTTGCTATGGGATATAATGACGTCTGAATTGAATGACAGCTCGGCGGCCATATTTAACGACGGAGTCATCTCCGTCCCTACAATGATATACATCGCCAGGTATGACAGTCCGGTATTCTGTAGTAGTGTGGGTGTCACCCTAACGTCATCCGCAGTGTTGTGTGTGCAAGTGGTGTATTAGAATAATCCCCGAGTCCCATGTATCCTGTGAGTGTTTCAGTGAATTATTACGTTCATTTATTTTTAACTTGTCCCATTTTGTGTGCTTAAACAAGTAAATGACAATTGTATTGCGCAAATAATTTATTTTGCGTTATAACGGCAGCAAATATTTCCTTCACTTTTGTTTTATCGCAATAAAGTGGCAACTCGACTTTGACGTTACGGTGACACGTCACCCGGATCGGCAGACCTTGTTTTCTTAGACCATGACTCCGTCCCAGGCTTAGGGATGAATCAATGTAGTTTGTGCCGGGAGCATGAGTATAGCACGACAAAACTTAGCAGCCGCGCCTATTAAGCAATAATATATTCTGTGTCAACGGCTAATGTGCTTCGTAGGCGCCTTCCAAGTTGTTTCGTGCTATACCCAGGTCATGATATGGAGAAGTTTTTTTTTTTCAAACAATATCATCCACGTTTTGTAGAGTAGGTAGGTAAGTACGTACAATGACACTAAATAAATCAAAAATGCCGTTGACGTGAGATTGCAGTGCGAACATGTTTAGCAACTTCGTAGCATTGGAAAGATGCTAATCCAAATTTTAAAACACCCAAAACCAACTACATAGATAAAAGCGTATGAAAACATAGCTTGGCACTTTATTTTCTGACTTCCCATTAGACATACATACGACACTCAGCAGGAGTCATACATCTGACGTAATTTCAACACTAGTAATACAATCATCATCACAAATAGGTCTTATACAGTATATATGTTGTTCTATTTTCCTTCGCATCAACCTAGCCCATGCAGGCCTCCGTTGAAGCAGTGCTAAGAATAAACAATCAACAATACATTAGCGCTACTCTGAATCATGCGTTAACGTACGAGTATCAGAGCCCGGGACTACGCCATGATGCATTAGCTTGTTTTCACGTAGTTTTGGGCCAACCAGATGGTTGCATTTGGCAAATTATATTTTTCTCAATATTAGATAGACATACGAGATAGAAGACCAATATGTGATAAATAAACTATTTGTATATTTCACATGGACTGAACATGTTTTGTTGAGTCTCACCAAGAATAGCCTATAACTAAGCAGTTGTATAATGAAACAGACTAGGAAAGAAAATAAAAAAGCTAATTGTAGTTACAATTAACCATAAGGAAAGAACTGCGGGCATTTCGGAAATAAATTAGTTGTTTTGGGAAGCATTTCCATGCATCAGCCACATAGAGAGATAAAATATCTTATTTTTCGTGACTGTGAAACATTCGCGAGTGGACTGGCGTTTTATCCATCGGAGAAGCTGTTTAATGTCGCAATGGATCGTGTTGTGAGGGTTACAAAAAGCTAGCGTCCAACCTTCAGGATTGAAGAGGCATGCCATAAGAGATTATTATGTTTTCAAGTTATTTTCAGGGCGTAAAATGTATTTTATAATATTTTGGCTTTTAAATCGATAGATCAACTTCAACAACAAGTATTAGAGTTAAATTATTTGGAAAAAAAAGATATGTAATACATTGAGTTCTTACCCGAGACCTGCCAACGAAGTACAAACCATAGTCGGCCGAAAAATAGTAACTGCACCTGACCTCTACCTCTACGTGTTGTCAAAGTATTCAGAGCTCGTCGACATACAATTGCATATGCGTTTTAAGATATCCTTCAAACTCAATCAGTCCAATCTGCAGAGCAATTTGCTATTTGAGATGATTCCTCGACTAATATCAGCACATCGTAGTAACAAAAATAACCTTTCGTATTTTTCACCTGAGAATAGATGTCTAAAAAGTTTATTTCACCTTAGATACTTACCTTTACATGGAAACTTTATAAGGGCTTCGAAAGTATGAAATTATCAATATTGGATAAAGATAACTACCGCCTCAGATAATAACACTAATCGTTTGTTGTTAGCGAAAGTCCATTTCGTCACACACGTGACAGTAACAGCCTTCCTTCTACTAAGCTTGTATTTACAACTAGGAATCTGTCTCCCAAACACCTTCAAAGTGAGTCTACTACTGTGTACAAAAATAAACCTGGCACTAGGACAGCAAAGCGAGTTGCGAACTCATCAGTGTCAAGGTTATGTTTACGACAAACTTACCCTCATACTGACATACGATTGGGCAATACCAAATATAACCTTATCTATCACAAGTACAAAGGGTGCAAACTCACCGGCATGTGACTCGAGTGGGCGCTGCGCAGGCGGCCGGCGGCACTATGATGCGCACGCCGCCACGCCGCTTGGCCTTCATGGCGCCGCCGCGCGCGTCCACCACAAACGACACCAGGAATCTGGGGACCACACCGGTTTTATTAAAGTATGAACGTCAAAATAGGCCAAAGCTCACGCTTTAGGTGGTGCGAGCAGTTCTAATTGGCACGTTTTCAAGTTCAGCCTATCCTGTGGCGGCTGGCGGTCGATGGTGGCCACCTTCTTGTCATTGTTGCTCGGCCAGAGGTGGCCGTCCGTCGCGGCGTCCTAGAGCCTGTCTGTGGGACTCACCCGATGTCAAGCGGCTGGCGGTCGATGGTGGCCACCTTCTTGTCATTGTTGCTCGGCCAGAGGTGGCCGTCCGTCGCGGTGTCCTAGATCCTGTCTGTGGGACTCACCCGATGTCGAGCGGCTGGCGGTCGATGGTGGCCACCTTCTTGTCATTGTTGCTCGGCCAGAGGTGGCCGTCCGTCGCGGCGTCCTAGAGCCTGTCTGTGGGACTCACCCGATGTCAAGCGGCTGGCGGTCGATGGTGGCCACCTTCTCGTCATTGTTGCTCGGCCAGAGGTGGCCGTCCGTCGCGGTGTCCTAGATCCTGTCTGTGGGACTCACCCGATGTCGAGCGGCTGGCGGTCGATGGTGGCCACCTTCTTGTCATTGTTGCTCGGCCAGAGGTGGCCGTCCGTCGCGGTGTCCTAGATCCTGTCTGTGGGACTCACCCGATGTCGAGCGGCTGGCGGTCGATGGTGGCCACCTTCTTGTCATTGTTGCTCGGCCAGAGGTGGCCGTCCGTCGCGGTGTCCTAGATCCTGTCTGTGGGACTCACCCGATGTCGAGCGGCTGGCGGTCGATGGTGGCCACCTTCTTGTCATTGTTGCTCGGCCAGAGGTGGCCGTCCGTCGCGGCGTCCTAGAGCCTGTCTGTGGGATTCACCCGATGTCAAGCGGCTGGCGGTCGATGGTGGCCACCTTCTTGTCATTGTTGCTCGGCCAGAGGTGGCCGTCCGTTGCGGCGTCCTAAATCCTGTCTGTGGGACTCACCCGATGTCGAGCGGCTGGCGGTCGATGGTGGCCACCTTCTTGTCATTGTTGCTCGGCCAGAGGTGGCCGTCCGTCGCGGCGTCCTAGAGCCTGTCTGTGGGACTCACCCGATGTCAAGCGGCTGGCGGTCGATGGTGGCCACCTTCTCGTCATTGTTGCTCGGCCAGAGGTGGCCGTCCGTCGCGGCGTCCTAAATCCTGTCTGTGGGACTCACCCGATGTCGAGCGGCTGGCGGTCGATGGTGGCCACCTTCTTGTCATTGTTGCTCGGCCAGAGGTGGCCGTCCGTCACGGCGTCCTCGAGCGGCCGCGCTCGCTGCAGCGTGCCTGCCTCGCTGTTCATGTAGCGATATTGCTGTTGCTGTTGGATTGGGCACTCCACTTCCCCTGGAAGAAATTTAGGGTGTCGTTAGGATTTCATATCGATAATGTATAGTCACTAAGCAATTTTTTTTAAATTATAGGCTGTTCACACACTGTATATTCTGTATATTCGTGAAATTTTAGACGAAAGTACCTAACCTAGTACAGACAGACACGAGGGACAGAAATTCACGAATTATGAAACGGACGGCGGTGCGTGAACAGCGTAATTAGCAATTTTAAAAGATAACGTTTAACTTTGGTGTCATAGCAATCTCTATGAGCAAAGAGACACATAAGTACGTTAGAAATATGGTTAAATTGTTCTTATCTCAATAAGCATTTTGAAACTCGAACGTCGAAAATTGTTACTTGTATTTAGCAGTAATATTACGAATACTATGAGTATATATAAAATAAGTAACTCAACATTCTTGACCGCCTCAATCAATAAAAAAAGCATCGCGTGCAGTCTTAAATTACACTAGTACAAAAATAGGGCTTCCCAATAAGCGTAATTGACATTCTTATACGATTGCGCGTTGCGTTGCACAATCGAGGGGGTAATAGGCCTTAATTACATCGTCCTAATATAATCAGTTCCTTAATGTCATTGATATTCGAAGTACCTAACGGAGCACAGGTCATGATGATTTACCGTTGTCTGTATTGTAACATTTTTTGTCATTGTCTCTATTTGCAATACAGTGCATACAAACGTAATCAAGAATGGATTCTCGTATATCTTGCTTAGTATAAGGAACCACTATCCTGCCGCTAACCTGCCGCCAAACAGCAATGCTCGCACTGTTGTGTTCCGGTCGGTAAGAGACCCGGTGACAACACTTTCGGGATCTTATGATTCGTTATGTTCGTGAGCCACAATGGCCTGTAACTCTATGTTCGTTTGCCAACAATTGCAATAAAAAAAAAACGTAGTTCTTCTTAATCGTTTCACTCTTGGCAGAGTGGTCGTGGTCATCTCTTGAGGGCAGAGGTGTCTCTAGCCCTTGTAGCGCCCGTGTGTAAACATTATCTACCCTAGCGCCCCCTAGTAAGTAGGGCCCCATAGCTCACGGCGATCGACGCCCCCTAGGACCGCTGCGCCCGTATGCAGCGCACACCCTGCACCATAGGTAAAGATGCCTCTGCTTGAGCCTCAGGTTAGCGGCGCGCTTTATAGAACAACTGCCTTTAAAAAAAACGTGATACAATGTGTATTCTCAGTCTTTACCTCCTTCATCCTCCGAGTCGCTCATGAATGTGTCTTGCATGAGTTCGGGCGCCGCCACGCGATATTTGCCTTCCAAACCACCTGAAACAAAACAAACACACTAATTTAGCACGATCAGTGTACCTACAACACAACTACCCAAATTGAAAATATCTCGGATGTATCTCATATTCGTATATCTCTCATTTTTAGTACCTACAATACAATGAGAGGTTCAGGGGGAGATGTATGGGTACCTTCAGAACAAATTCCCTGAGTTATCAAATGATAGTCAACATGCCTATCATCGGTTTGCCTGCCCTAGTGGTTTCAACTTTGGATTACATTATGTTTTTCTCAATTTAATCGTAAATCTGAGCCTAACTGGTAACTAATTATAAATATCTCCTAACCAATGTTATCATTCATTCATTTAAATAACATTCTAGTCTACGTACTCGGAACTATAAACACATAGGTAACTTTCTTAGAAAGCGTCAACGAATTCCGTCACCGACAAGAATAAGGAAGTCATACAATATTTCAATACGGTTTTGGCTGCGCATCTCTAGCTGCATACGTAATTAGTTTTCAATTACAAACAAACACGTGTGAAAGGGACCAATGTTCAATTAGTATGAGAGTTGCTATAGGCGTCTCTGTTACTTTTAGGCGACATGACCGTCAATAAGTAGTTGCATCGTTTTGCATTTTGTGGACAGTTAAAGTTCGTTGGCATTTGACGATTCGATTCGGTTGGAGGTCTAATTTGGCCGTTACTTAAAAACGGCTCGAGAAACAAGACAAGTTATATAAAGAAATTAAAAATACCTAAAGTGTATACATTAAACCCACGCCGATTTTACACTAAGCCAGCATCCTTCCTAAAATAGAGTTAAAAGCTTAAAAGATTGTCTTAATATCTCGCGTAAGGAAAACATTTACAAATTTTATTTTGGGTGGGTATATTTTTATATCCTTATAATTTATATATTGAAAACTAACAAAAGCTGCAGGTTGGTCTCACTTTAGATGCACATAGAATTAATTCAAGGCCAGACTTTCTTAAGTAAATTAGGGTGCCAGCGTTTTGTTTTTCAAGGACATATTAATGTGACGGTGAAAATGAGAGATGAGAACAACTAACGGGAAATGTATAGCCACTGTACAAAGATGACCTAATCAAACCGTATCATTATCTACATCATAACCATTAGACCCATTACTTTATAGCCATCTCGTCTCTACAATGCGAACTGATGTCACCGTAGCGTGGGAGGGTCCAATTGACTCCGTGACTTCTGACTCGAAAGCCCTTCGTTATGTGACATGGTAACACCTGATGATCTGACTTATAATTGTGTGCCTTTCAAATAGGTGCTTGTGCCAGATTTTACACATAAGAATGTGTTTTCTACCTCTACATTCAGAGGAAGCCATAAAGATTTGTCACCCTTGGAATCGATTTGTCGCAAATTTAGTGTTTCAATGTTTTGAGAATTTCAATGTTTCATATAACTCTTATTAGAAGAGTTATGTAACTTAGGAGTTCGACTACCGGAACATAACAATCCAGTGATATTAAAATCGATACAACTCATTAATCATCTTTCTTAACATTTGTATACTTCGCTTAGCCTGGGTTGATTGAAGTACAGTTGACGGACTCCTGGTCGTTAAATATGGCCGCCGAGCTGTCATTCCATACAGAAACGTCGTATTGTCCCATAGTAAAATATTTAACGTTAACGTTAACTTTAACGGACGGTTTGAATTAACCCGTCCTAAGTCTTTAAGGCAAAGGTAGCAAAGTGGTGTACCGATACACATATTTTATGCCAAAGGGTGAATCGGAAAGTGCCCACATTGTATCAATATTTATGACAAATTAAGGCCGCGAAGCCTTAGCAAAGTGAAGGATTTCAGTGTAGCGAATGTCCTGCTTAGGGTTAGTTTGTGGAGCTTTATGTTCTACCTTTCTCATATGCCTGTCATATTTCATGATACACTTTAAATAGTTCAAGAATTTCACCCCAGCACGATCTTTTTCTATAGTTACATGAACGATATCCTAACATTTAGGCGCGTAATTGGGTGACGCTCACAAAATGTCCCGTCCGCTCCGTGTGTGACGGCACATTTTTGTGAATCTCATACAATTTATAAAAAAATAAAAACATAGTCTTAATAGCCCTAACTATAAGTCTAATTATTGTCAGCTGATGAATTCATTTGAAGCTGAAACAGACAACCTTTTTCAGACACAGCCAACTTAAATCAGAAGGTTGAGAAGCCAACATGATGCTGCTAAATATGGCACAACTATTGCGGTTTATAAAACGGAAATCTACTGTAATCCAACATGTTATAGGTACTCGCGTTAATATTTATAAACCATCTGAGAGTAAACCTATAAACCTTTTACGCGACCGATCTCGCAAGTCGCTCATTTTTAGAAGCATTCGGCAGCTGGCAAGACACTATACTACCACGTTAGAAACGCATGATTTCTATGTAGCCTAAAAAAATCGCACGCCCTTCCCGTTTGGCAGGTTTCAAGATTTTATTACGCTCCACATTATGAGTATCTTCAATTGTTTTTCTGAATCACCGCCCGGGAATATTCGACCTGATATCATAGTGACTGGCGAAAAGTTTCGAGTGGTTTTGGGTATGACACGAGGCGCCTTTGCTAAATATAATACCGTGTTAATGAGTATGATATCATTTAGCCAAAATAGTTGCCGTGGAAATGTTTCGCTTGTAAACACGCTCGGCTAATGGTGGAAACTGTAGACGTGTTTATTTTTAATAGTACTTAGGTGTAGGTACCTGGTGCAGGAAATCAGACGAACGCATGATGAATAAAAGAGTTACAGTGTTATAGAAACTGCAGTCAATCTCTACGAATATGTAGATGTAGTATTTGTAGCATTGCAGATACGTATTAATGTTGCACTGAAAATACAATAATTTGTAGTGTAAATTTAAATTTTGTGACAACATTATATTGCGCTCTAGTTAACCTATTATTACATACTAGGTATAGCTTACCGAGAGTTAGTCTCTCTCTACGTTTAGATATATCTACAACTGAACTTGAACTTGAACTTGAAAAGTTGTATTCGTAAATCAATTATAATTTCTTGTTGATATGAAAATTCGCAATTAATTATCAGTACGCATTAATGCATTAACGGACACAAAATGGATCATTCGTTGCAAAATGGATCACCTTGTGATATAATATATTACCGAGAGTTCTCAATATTAAAAATACCCATATTCGACTTAAGGGGGCTATCGCGTGTGAATTTGCCACTAGAGGCGCTAGTGTCGCGAGAGGTCCAATAACATTCTCTTTTCACTGGTTTTGGTGAGCTTCGTGACATAAATGATAGTTTCTTTAATTTACCTGTTGAAAAGTGATATCCTTCGTGAAATTATCACAAATATGGATTATTTGGTGATGAATGTTAACACTTTGAAAAAAAAAAAAACTTTTTCCGAACAAAACGGAACTGCAGAACATTGCGGCATAGCTACTCGATATGATGATAGTTACTTATAATTAATAAAATCAATGAGATTCAAGATTTAAGACTTTGTTTCGGCGCCGATCTTATAAAGTCACCTTTGACAGCTATACCTCTGGACCTCAGTCAACAGTGGCGCCAACTGGTGAGCAAAGAAGCGATAGTCCCCATTGACAAGATGGAGAAATACATTGACCTATAATAATATATGGACGAACAGTGTCTAACAGAATATGTCAAAATATATGGAGCAAACTGACATTAGAAAATACGTTCCAATATGCTAATAACGCCTTTTTATAGGCCAAACAAAGGGGCTTCGAAGGCCAAACGGGTGCCATTTTCCCTGGCTGATTGTGAATCCTTAGGGCCGGTACACACGGACTGCAACCGAACTGCAATTTCTATGAGGGCTGTGCAGTTCAAATGCAGTTGGTATGCAGTTTTCACAGTGATTATCGTTCAAATGCAGTCTGTGTGTACCGGCCCTTACATATAATAGATCAATGGACAAATACAATCAGTGTCAGCTGAAAGCCGTAGTGGCTTCCTACAATACGGATTTTGATCTGAAAAGTCTATTCCGTGATCGCTACTCTACTCCCCTGTTATTTTGCTTATTATTACCCGACGACCAAATAGGCGCTAGGAGGGTTGTTTTTCGAGTGTAAGTATGTATATTTCTTTGGCACGCTCTGTAGACGGCCCGGTTCCTATATCCACGAAACGCCTCGTTTTGCCTACGGACGGTTGATTTTTGACATTTGTTCCATAGAGAATCTGTCAAATTTTAACCGTCCGTAGGCAAAACGAGGTGTTACGTGGATATAGGAACCGGCCCTAAATGGCTTGATGGATTTTAGCATGCGAGGTGACGTTAGATTCGTCTTAATTGTGAGAGTGACACTGACTATATCAAAGTTGCAAAAAATAATATGGCTGACTTTTGGAGGCATTTTAAACGTTTCCAAAAATATATATTTTGTCAAAGTCTATGGAGTGGGGTATCAAAATAAAGGGTTTAATGAACGGATTACAAAAATTATATAATGTGACATCAAAAGTTTGTTTGCAGTCGGGTATATCATTTTGTCAAAAATCAAGTTATTTGTCATTTTTTTACGGGTTCGCGTGTAGTTTGTGTGTGTGTGTGTGTGTGTGTGTGTGTGTACTTGTTTTCTTTCTAAAGCTCACGTCGCGTAGAATCTAATGCCTGACCTATCGTTCATCAATCAGTTTGAGCTAATAAGGGTAAGTGAGGCCAGAGGTGCGGCGTTGACATCACCGCGGGATGATGTTTGTTTACAAATGAATCCATGTTAATGGGCGTTTGTTCTTGGTGTTGAAACGCGATTTGTTGCTTCTTTATGGTGGTAGCTAATATACTAATGTTTATTACGCTGTGCGTTAAGTACTACATTGTACTACATCTTAAACGTCTACAATTTTCTAAAATTCAAAATAGTCTACTAAACCAAATTTATCAATTGTCATTTAAACAAGTAAGCGTGTCAATTTCAGTTATTTGTTAATTATTAGGAAGAGTAGTATGACGGGGATTGAAAATTGTTTCAATGAGACTATTGTAAATAGTTTTTTGAATAAATTACGTAGACGATATTTCGATACTACTACTACTACTACTACTACTACTTACTACTAATACTACATCCTATTTGCGTCCCACTGCTGGGCACAGGCCTCCTCTCATCACGAGAGGGTCTGGGCTATAGTCCCCACGCGGGCCCAGTGCGGATTGGGGACTTCACACACATCTTTGAATTACTTCGCAGATGCATGCAGGTTTCCTCACGACGTTTTCCTTCACCGAAAAGCTCAGTGGTATTTCGATACGAATTTAGCCAATTGTTATTTTTATATAAAAAGTAAATATTATTAGTATAAATTCACAGAAATCTAGAGCGATTCGTAGACGCCATAAGAAAAGAAAATGCTCCAAGCAACCCTGTCTTTTTAGCAGTAGGTAATTAGCACTTTGCTGGAACATCACTTCAATGCCGCCTTTATTTACGACTGAAGAATAAATTCCGATTGTGAGTCCATAACAACTTCTCCCATTTGTTTGTGCAAGGATCTTTATTGCCAAGGATCTCCTCGATTTATTGACTCTGGTTCCGACGGGTTCTTCCAAATGTTTGACCAATTCAATCAATGCAAGGTTTTGCTTTATAGAGTATACTAGCACATGCCCGCGCCGCGACTTGGCCCGCGTGGAATTGGGTTATAAGGTTCCCGCGGGAACTATGCGTATTTCCAGAATAAAATGTATATTTTTTTCCGAGACTCCATACTATGTATCTCCATATCATATTTCATCTAAATCGGTCCAGCGGTATGAGCGTGAAAAGATAACAGACAGAGAGTTACTTTCGCATTTACGTATAATATTAGTGATAGGTGTTATTTCTACAGTGTTGGGTATATGATTGTGAATAAATACTCAAAGTATCGGATATTTTCAAGCTTAACAAAAATATTTAGAGAAATCATAGAATTTCAGGTAAAATTAGATGATCTCGAGCTTAAATCAAATGTATTAACATAATTTCAGAGCACACAATGGAATTCCTCTTACCACACTTTAAAGAGGGATTTTTAAATTAGGAAATTTTCTTCGGATATCGTCAGTTAAACCTCAAGTCGATTTGAGGAACAGATATTGAGACAGTATTAACATATTTCCAGATACTTGTCGTAAATGATAATTCGTCGTAATTGCGGGTTATTTAGGTAAGGAAGCATTAATTAAACCGTCCGTTCTAATAGCCGTCTGTCCTATTTTTAGGGCAGTATTTTTATATGCTATCAAGCGAGAGCCTAATGTTTATTCTTGCTAGGACTATTTTCAATCCTTGGATACTTGTATAAGTAACTACAAGTTACATTTGATCATGAAAACAATGTACATCGATGACATCAGTGTGTTTTAAATCAGTGGTGCCCATTAAGTCGTCAATAAAAAAAATTACAGTGCCTTGTCTCCAAATTACGTCTTAAGTTCTTTAAACCCTGCTTTGTATTTTTTTATTCAATCGTCACCTTACATGTGCATTGCACCCGCCTACACAAACATGTACCTGTAAGGAGTCGTAAAACGCATCTGGTTTTGTCACTGATGCGACAGTACAATATCAAACAGATGTCCTGTGACCTTGTCGGACACAATGACTAAATTACTGACGCGATCAAAATGTCAACATAGGAATTCAATTTTGTCTCGATGTGGTCATCGCAGTCGCAGTTGTGATGTCTATCTTTATTTAATCCATTATGAAGTGGGTGGCCCACTTCATAATGTCTTAACTGTCGGATAAGGTCCGCCTACGAACCGTTTTGATGCCTCCAATTGTACTGCCGCAGTAAATTTGCATGTGACGGGGGTAAGAGCGAATTCTAAGGAGTTTTCTGTCATTGACCTACCAAAGACTTGTTTTTTTTTTCAGACTAGCCAACACAAATGTTAATAACGGGTCACAATGTCTAGGGAAGCCGAACGCGACGCTCCATTTAGTCGACACGCTATCTTAGCTTCAATTAAACAAACAAAAAGTGAACTTCTGCCAACAACACGGCAGCCGTGAGAATCGGCATACAATACGTAAGAAAATGAAGTCATCCTGGACCCTGCTCATACCGCAAACGTATGTGAAGTGATCTCATCTCACCTACAGCAAATAGCTATGTAAATTGCTTGTTAACTGGACATCCTGATTTCCCTCTTCCACTTTAATCTGCAAATATGTTTCGCCGTGGATACCGTACTCATAAATCATCACGACGTTACATAATAAGAATCGGAACGAGCAATGAACCGAAACTTGGCTTCCGACGCGTTGGAGACAGTTCTGACTTTTATTTATGGCGATTTGATGAGCAAAAGAGGCCGGTAGCATCCATTAAATCAAGGTTAGTAGATAAATTACTGAATCAGGGATCGGCTGTGACAATCTAATTGAGTAGACTTAAAATATAGGTTTACCGTTACTATAAGAACACTGAAAGCTGCGTCGTTGCTAATAAATAGTCCTTGTTTAATTGGACTATCCTTGCAACGAAATTTACCATTTAACTGGGTACAAAACGAGTTTGCTTCCCAAAGTGGTGAAGCACGCATTCTATTTTTAACGGAAGTGTAGCAGCCTGTATAATTAGCTGACAGGTCCATGGGCAGCCATGTGTGACCTAATGCGGTAACCGGTGATGTAAACCAAAACATTTGACCAACCTTGACTGCGTGGGCACTGGGCATATGTAACATATATGAGCTGACAAGGTTATGGGGATAAACTACGAAGATTATAAGACGAAGACTAAGTTGCTGAAGAGTCAGAACACTACATGATAAGAGATGATAATAAGAACTATGTAGCAACTCTTCGGTAAAGAGCACTTCATTATGATCCTATTGTCCAAATCAATGACCTATAATAACATATGGACGAACAGTGCCTAACAGAATATGTCAAAATATATGGAGCAAACTGACATTAGGAAATACGTTCCAATATGCCAATAACGCCTCTTTATAATATGTGTCAAGATAAATATTTTATACAAAAGTAAACCTAACACTATAAGACTTTTTAAGTGTCAAACTTACTGAGCGCCAAACGGGTGCCCGATTTATTCGGGCACCCGTTTTGACTAGCCATTTTTCTTCGGCTGATTGTGAATCCTTACTTATAATAGATCAATGGTCCAGATATATTATGGCATATCTATTGTTTTACACTGTAATTATTGATTTTATGGCATAAAACTTTAGCATTAGGATCAGTCAGTTGCATCGTTCACATTGGGACTAGTGCTATGAAAGTTAGACGAAGGCTATGAAAAAACAGGCCCAAAAAAATTGTACCTACTCTTACTCTTCATACAGAACATCAAGGCACAGGCAACAGAAACTATAATGGCAAACAGTTTTATTTTTAAATAGCGAACGTCAGCGTTTTTCCCTCCAATCCCACAAGCCACAAGCCTCATGCTCCTGAACCATTACGAAACCAAGATGTGCTATTCGGAACGTAAACACGGTATGTAGGACACCAAGCGCCTCTGTTCTGCGCATCATAATCAAATGGGAATGCGTAAAACGTTTTTTTTTTCATGTGAGCCCTACGAAATTTGGCCCTTTGTACGTAGATGATGTCATCGCGTAGTAGAGTAGAGGCAAAAACTTGAAAGGTCGAAAGGGTTTTTTGTTGTTTTGATCGTTGATTCGTCTATCGTCTAAGTGCTATTATACTCGCTTGAATGATTTGGCTCACGGTAAACCAAAACAAAAATTATTTAGTCGAGGATTGGGATGTAACTTTATGTAAATGGTGTTTTTTTTTAATTTGGTTAAAATTTTCACCAAATTAATATTTTTAAGAATTTAAGTAATTTCAACCGTCCGTAGTCAAAACGAGGGTTTGTTTGGATGGAACCGGGCGTAGAGGTCTTCCGAGTTTTCCAGCGCTCGCTACATCTATCCTATATTACTTATCTATCTTATCTTATATTATTTATGTACTTCATTTCTTCTTTTTTCTAAGAACTAGTTTCTGCTCGCGACTTCGCCCGCGTGGAATTCAGTTATCACGTTCCCACGGGAACTATAGGTTTTTCCGGGATAAAAAGCAGCATATGTCCTTTCCCGGGGCCCCAACTATCTCCATGCTAAATTTCATCTCGATCGGTCCAGCGGTTGAAGCGTGAAGAGGTAACAGACAGACAGACAGAGTTACTTTCGCATTTATAATATTAGTATGGATTCAAGGAATCTAAGAATTAATTTCTTGGGGTAAAAATTTAAATGCATTAACTGCCTTCGTGATGATATTACGCATCGATGATATTACCTACAGGCTGTCAGAAAGGAGCGAGGGGTGCCTTTCATCCAGGAAAATATCGCAGAGGAGGGGAAAATAATCGAGAGAAAAAGCTAGAGTTTAATATCACTAATTAACTGAACATTCAAAAGAAGCTGTATAGCTGTATTGTAATTGCAGGTCGACCCGAGCTCTTAATTGAGCCAGCTAGCGGTCGGTTATGCAAGTTAAGCGACAATAGCTGCGGTTCCCGTGACCACCATCGAAAGTTTCCGCGTTAATGTGTTCTTATTTCAAATTTAAAAAAGTGCAAAAGAAATACAGTTCGGATAAACGGGTACAGTTTTATGCGCCATATTTGTTCGATCGGTGTTTATGCTTTTGGCAGAATTTTTTATTTTCTATAAAGAAAATCATTTTATATTTTATTATCTCGTAAATAACTTGACAACAGTTTATTTCTGCGAAGTCGGCATTACAGTATTTCTTTGCTGTAGTAATCGTTCGCAAAAAAAGATAATATTGCTGCGACTAGCCTGGGAAACAACATTCACATGTAACCAAAGAATACAGGAAGAGAAACATTAATTACCGACGATGTTAAAGAATTAAACAACCAATGCTTTGCAACAGTTTTTCCGCTCACAACTTCTTATAGATACGTCAAGTTTCCCTATTTCAACAAAGAAAATTAGAGGATGTGTCTTTCAAAAACATACCATCATCTGACGGCGACCTGATGCACTGTAAACACGAAACTTTGTTTTTCTTTTTCTTATCCTTTTTCGGTTTACCGTTTTCCACGTTTTTAGATTTCAAATCATCACTTTTCTTCGTTTTGCTCTTTTGATTTTTAACGACACCCATTTTAATCACAGCACGGTGCGGAAAGCGCGCGCTTTCCTAACTTTTTTTAATTTTGGCGGGCGGACGCGCGTCGCAGATGTGCGTTCGGAAACTAGTGCCAGTCTAGCAACGCTAACTGCGTTCGCGAGCGAGCGAGGAAGTACTGGCCGGCAAGAAGGCTCGAGCGTGCCGCCACCCGCAGTCTATGGTCTGCGTCTAGAGGCGCGGCGCGTGAGCTCACCCGCCGCCAGCCACATCAGGATTCCCGATTGGGAATCAAGGCCAATCCATAGATTAATATTCCGTGTGTTTCATCAAACTAAAACCTAATGATAATTTCTCCTGTTTATTATTTCGAGGAGGGGCAACTTGTTACAGTCGTGCGTATGAAACTTGAAACGGAACACGAAACCTAATTGAACCATAATGATTTTATGAGTGATTAAATTGCAGCTAAAATTAGAACATCAATCGATAGTTTTCCGAGTTGTAATGGGGCCGCTATCACTTCAAGGGCGGTTGAAGAAATGTACACGAAACTATCGTGACCATCGCTCATTCTTCTTGCGTGTAAACGCGGAGTGCGATTCTGATGAACGTATTTGATTAATTTACTCGTGATAAGGCGCAGGAAGAGCGATAACAGACCATGGTGTAATATGCTGTAATCGCCGTTGTTTGGAGACTCATGTCACTTTTATTGTGGATTTTATTGCGCTTACACATCCCGCAGTACGGTAATTTAGTCAAGGTTGGCAGACCATTATTTCCGTACAACAAAAGCGTTACAATTTTCTTGCTTATCCGGGGCTGATCATATTTGTAACAGTAGCAATGGCCCTTGTGGATTAACGATCGGTTTCTATTTTTGAAGTGTACGTTATGATACAGAATTCTGCGTGTTGATATTAAATCAATCGGGAATAGAGCCAAGGGCGTGTTTCGTCAGACGTTTCTACGGGAGCGCACGTATTACGTTAGTTAGTTATTTATTTTATTTCGGAGGTAGAAGGAAATGTAGAGCACGAATGTGTTAAGTAAATACAACACGTAGTTTGTTCAGCTTTGAACTTTCTTATTTATTTCAATGTAGCACTCTCTTCATGTAGTTGTAGGTACCTAGTTGAAATAGGCCTAATTTAGCGCCTACACTTTCATTTACTGTTTTAAATAATAAATATCAATTCGTTATTTCCACATTTGTAAAATAACTCAAATAGGTTACAGTAGAGACGCATGTTCAAAGGTGAGCTGATCCCTTTTATTTGTCATCTATACTACTAATAATAAATATGTAGAAGAAGACGCGTTTGAAACTTGAAAATTAAAATACACTATCAAGTACAGGGGACTAGGTATATAAACAATACTGAACACAAAATGACGATTTTTAGAAAAAATTTAGTTAGTATGATGTTAAACCGTGACACCCAAATAACCTAACAAAAACACAGACTTGTGAATATTACTGCCATTGATCTAACTTCACTTTCTTCATTCATCTCTTTAGATCCTCTGAAGTGTAATATGACTTTCATTTTCTTGGTCCCGTTTCAATTCTCATATCTACACATGAGTCACACTATAGTTCATTAGCTACGGACGATTACACCGCGTGTATGATGAGTAAAACTCATAGGTACATACACAAGCCTGGCTTCCGTGATCTCGCTCAATGTCACGGCTGTGTGATTTGTTGCGATTCCATACAAATACGACTATGTTTACTATTGTCCAATAAACATTGTTGGTTTTTGTGTGGTATTTGCGCATCCGGCCTCTTACAACGTAGAGACCAGCTGAGCCACTCGAATTCTTCAATTGTTAAAATAAAATGTAGTAATGATTTGTAGTTTACATCAGCCTATTACTAATTTTATTAAGGACCTAATTTTCTAGGCTTAGATAGACTCTCGGCGGGAGCTGGACCTACCTACCTACCTACTTAAATATACTTCTAAAATATTTATCCATTTTGACCTTTGCGATGAAAAACTAAGTATAAATAAGAATTATACTTAGTTCAATTTATTATAATTATTAAACAGACATACTCATAGGCTATACCTCAATTTGGGCGTTAATCTCGCGCTCCAAACATGAGCAATCAAATTTCGAAAACAAACAAACCATGTAGAAAATTGTCACCTGTTCCGATAATCGATAAAAAGGGGCAATTGTCGTTTGCATGCCGTAACGGGGAAATCGACAGCCAACAATAGACACGTGTTAATCGAAATCGAACACGCTATTAATAATGGAAGCTCGCATGATCAGGTAGCAGGTAAGTCACAGACGTCTCGTATTACAGAAGCAATTTGAATGTCTGAGATGAGGGAGAAAGTGACAAGTTTTTAAACAGAGGCACAAAGGAAGCGAGAAAGGGGGAAACAAACAATCCCCAAATCTTTATACATACTTACTACCAAACCAATGTCAATGTCGATCATATTTTTTACCATGTCAAAGTTTTCATTCTGAATATGCTACGAAAGATGAATGAAGACAATACCATCACTGAATTGCACACACACACACACACACACACACACACACAATATTTCATTTTACAATAGATTATAGTATACACATGTCTTTAGAATATTGTACTTTTAATTAAGATAAACTTAATTACGATGATTATACATAGTTATCTAATTAAAATGTAAAACCTACTGTAATGGAAGAGCGGGGTCACCTGTCACAGGTATATCTTTACTTACTAGGTGATCCCAGCCTTTTACTGGGCTAAATGTATTGGATAACTCAATAAACAATTTTCATTTTAATTTTTTAATTCTGAATATGGCTAATTTGGCAACATCCAACCTCGGAGGACAGCAAGCGCCTCTAGCGGCGTAATTCACTCGCGGTGATCCTCTTTGACAACATAATTCCAGCGCCCTGCGGGAAAAATCGGAACTTTTTCATTGAAGTGGCGCCACCTGTAGTACACGCACAGCAACGCGTTATAGCGCGCGTTGCAAACGTAGCCAAGTTGCTAGCGTCATTCACGCGAGGGCAGCACTGCGGGCGTGTTTCCGGTAAACAAACTTCAGAGCGGCTTTTCTTTTCAGTCGATGAGATGTCATAAATGTATACGAAAAAAAATACTTTAATCTTACACTTTAAACGCGCTAATCCATATTAATATTATAAATGCGAAAGTAACTCTGTCTGTCTGTTTGTCTGTTACCTCTTCACGCTTCAACCGCTGGACCGATTGAGATGAAATTTGGCATGGAGATGGTTAGAGTCCCGGGGAAGGACATAGGCTACTTTTTATCCCGGAAAATTGCAGTTCCCGTGGGAGCGCGATAACCGAATTCCACGCGGGCGTAGTCGCGGGCAGAAGCTAGTCTTGTATATTTCGCTGTTTATTTATTTATCCAAGCGATCTCAGAAACGGCTCTAACGATTTGGTCGAAATTTGGAATAAAGGGGTTTACGGGGGCGACAAATCGATCTAGCTAAGGCTATCTGAGAAAACTAGGTTTTAGCTATTTTCAACCCCAAAGCTCGGTCGCACTGGTCCTACGAGTGATTAGCGAAAAATTTAGACATAAGTAAACACTACGTTTAGGATGAATCGTGGCCAGAATACGAAAATATTCATTTATCTTAAGCTATTTATTAGCGCTTGTCTGCTCAGATACATTTATCCTTGACAACTTGGAGGCCTGGTAAAAGATAGCTCGTCTTCAGGTAGAACTGACGATTTGTAAACATTAGACGCGAAATATACTTAGCTCATTTACTAGCACTTCCCTTTAACATCGACTGCGTTGAATTCAGAACTTACGAACCTACTAAAAATTCAGACATCTGTCCCCCTTAAAAACGAGAAAACTATTTAAAACTACTACGTTAAGCATTTCTATGCAGTCACATTTATTCGAAATACCGTCTGGCGTTGCAGACTTTAGTTTTTCACAAGATTCATATTTCCTTTAAAAAATATCTCCTTATTTTCATTCCAATTTTACATGTAATTTGGCCTTTGCCCAGCAGTGGGACACAACCTGTAACTCGGAGAATTCGTAATTATCACGATTGAACCCGAAGCTCTCTTAGGAACACAAGTGAAGTCTTTAATTTACATTAGGGTCCATCGGTCCATAGGGTCCTCACGGGGTCCATGTTAATGCTTAAGATATATTGTACCACCTTGTAACACCATGGTACCGCAATCAACTATGACTATGACTAGGTTACTTATTTTTATGGAAAACATGGATTATTCTTCTTGTTCTCATGTAAAGGTTGACATTATATTTTGCCACCGGATTGTCATGGATGAAGGAAGGTTATGCAGCGGCGTCTTACCGCGTCTGCGATATTTCGGGGTTGTCGAGAGCTGGCCGTCTTCCAACGGACAGACAACGTCACGTTTTATTTCATAATAAAGGATATTCCCAATGTTATAGAATAAATAGTGAAGTAAATAGAATAGATGAGACACTAGCTTAAATAAATTCAATATTGTTATCAAAGTAGAAGAACAAGTTAAATGTCTATTTCAATAAAAGCCATGCAATGGAAGAAGCAATCGGCTTAGGACGGCAAAAAGTAAGGCATAAAGTACATGCTGCTTGTAAACAATTATAGTAGTAGACGGTAATAGTACATTATTGCCGTGGCCGGGAAAGTAGGTCTTTGCAGGCTGAGTACTGGTTTAAAGGGCCGAGGCTTCGCCGAGGCCCTTTAATATGTACGAAGCCTGCAAAGCCTTTCACGTGCCGAGGCTTATATAGTGCTTTTCTCAAAAATGAAAAAAAAACCTTGATATTAGGTATTCATAATACAGCATTGACACGCACGCAAAGGTAGTCAAGTACTTACAACAAGTCCAATGGAACGCCAGTCTTATTTCGTATTCACCGATATTTGACATTAACAGACACACTTACGCGGCAAGTTAAAAACTCGCATGTAGATTTCTCGTTTTTTATAAAAATTAAGACCTTTTATTAATTTTTAAACCAAACTAATAAACTATTTTCATGAAATTTAGCTAAATAAATCTGATACAAGACAAGAACTCCCGCTCTTTATGGATCGTTCTTTTTTTAAATTCCGTTCTGAAATACATTGCGCTGTTTCAGACACGGATAAAAACGTTTGGTTTCGCGTCAATTGACAGATACAGAACATGCAGACTTGGCTGTTTGGGAATTCCTTCGCGTATTTATCAGTTTAAAAAAAAAGTACCTGTACGACAATGAAATTTCATACAACATTCCCTGCGCTTATACATGCCGCGGAAGTAAATTCATACAAATTTCCGGGGCATGCAGTTGAGTTTTTTTTTTTAAATTTTTGACTGATCGTCAATGACGCACTTTGCGGTCTGATAGAAAGCAGACAATGACGAGTTTCCCCGCCATTTTTGAGAAAAATAGTTTCATTTAACAAGCAGAAGGGACGCATGATGCTAAATTTATAACGAGCGGATTTTCCATATCGAATTGCAGGAAAATCGATACTTTGAGCACGAGCATGCCTCTGCTAGGCAATCCTGATTTAAATAAATAGATAAGTACAGGTTTACACAACTTAGAAGGCGCGTGGATTAAGCAAAAATAGACTCTGCATCAACGGCTTAAGAGCTTCACCGCGCGCCTTCTAAGTTGTGTCGTGCTGTACATAAACTCGCGCCTGTTTCACGTTGGAGTCGGCAGAGACCACAGACCACAGAGCGCCACCCGCTTCTATACAACCATATCTTCCTCGGTTCCTCGGGTTCCTCCACATTCGCTCTCTTTGCGCAAGCTTGTCGTTTAAATAAATAGAGACAAAAAATAGCTCGATTTTTGAAAAAATAATATACCCGACTGCACACAAACTTTTGATGTCACATTATATATTTTTTGTAATCCGTTCATT
This sequence comes from Aethes cnicana, assembly GCA_963971205.1. Lineage (NCBI taxonomy): Eukaryota > Metazoa > Arthropoda > Insecta > Lepidoptera > Tortricidae > Aethes > Aethes cnicana. Next base: position 4,637,005 of record OZ020297.1, read on the forward strand.
AAACCCTTTTATTTTGATAACCCAATCGATAGGCTTTGAAAATAATAATAATTGGAAACGTTTAAAATGTCTCCAAAAGTAAGCCAATTTTTATTATACCCAGTGTCACTCTGACAATTAAGACGAATCTAACGACACCTAGCATGCTAAAATCCATCAAGCCATTTAGGCTACACAGCGTGCCAAAGAAATACATACATACATACACTCGAAAAACATAACCTTCCTTCTAGCGCATTCGGGTAATAATAAACTAGGTACTGACTTATCTAAAAAAATGACAGGTCGTGACCTAAACGCGTGAAATCGATGCGTGTCTACTCAGCTGTCATCATCATGAGTCATCATAACGACACCTAAATACACAACAGATCAATTGTAAAACGATTTGTTACATTATTATAAAGTAACGCACGTCTTTGTTACGTTTTAATAAGGAAAATCATGTGTTTCAACGGAGTTTATGTACTTATTTCTAACAAACGAGTCACACCCTTCACACTGACTCGTTGGGAATATTTAAACAAACTTCCAATCAGTCATACTTACTAGATATATTACTAATTTCGTTATTATCCGTTATTATCCATAGAAACGGTTGTTTCGAGTAATACAGTTAGTTAGTATCCATAGTATGTAACAGTATCACACACCATAGAATAATGAATTTTATTTCAAACCAGTTACTAACCGCTTCATGTCATGATAATTAGTCCTTGGCTTTATTACTAATAAGTACTAGAGTAAAATGCTAAGTTTACTTGTGATTATGTACTTTCGAACAAAACATATTTTGTTGAAAATTACATTTCCGTTCTACGGTCAGACCCTCACAAGAAGGATAAGTATATTGACTAAAAGACACCAATTGGATAGCATAAAATAACAATAAAGCGTATTTATAGAACCAATAAAGACACTATGCAATACGTAGCGTACAGCTTATCCGAACACGCCTTTCTATTGTCTATGCTCTTAAGCAACTTCCCTCCATTTTCATGTCACTGGCTAGTGAGAGATGTGTCTATAATATAAAAAAGTCAAAATTCAACTTTGATGGAATTCTCTTATTACAATTTATTTTACAATTTGATCTTCATTAAATAATTATAAATTAAAATGAATGTAAGTTATATATTTCTAGTAATACCTGACGAGTAGGCAAATAAAATCTAATATAGGTACGTAAATGGTAATACGCAGTATCCCTAAGGTAAATATTATAATTAATCAAACACTCCTCATAAAAACTGGTTTTGTTTTTGTGTGCCATGTGTCAATGATTCATGGTCACCATTATTTCCTCGAGGTAAAGATATCATTCATAACCACTTTAGCTGCCAATAGCCTCGTTCTAAGAACTTGCTTACTAATCTCTTACTAAAGCTGCAACTGAAACCACCAAACCATAGTGTGTGTACAATAGTCTTGTTACTGAAGTTGTTTGGTTACAGCTCGCTAAATAACAATTAACTATGTGTTCTGTTCTATAGAATCAGAAATGAGGATATCCGCAGTAGAACTAGGGTCACCGACATAGCCCGAAGAATTGCGAGCCTTAAGTGGCATTGGGCGGGGCACATTGCTCGCAGGGCTGGACTGATGGCCGATGGGGCCAAAAAGTTCTGTACCTAGTGGCGTACGCGAACCGGTAGACGAGCTGTCGGTAGGCCTCCAACAAGATGGAATGACGACCTTGTAAAGGTCGCGGGAACGCGGTGGATGCGAGTGGCACAGGACCGGTCTGGACGTCTTTCGGCTGAAATTATGATGATCATGATGTGTTCTTTTCAACATACAGGCCAGCTAAGTCTCGAGCGTGTTCACGCTGGGATCTTAAGGTGTCACAAATGATCCAAGAATTTCATAACGAGATTGAGAACATTATTTAGGGTTCCAAACCTCAAAAGGAAAATTCGGACTTCGGTCTTATAATCCTATAACACGTGTGTCCAAGCGCTTATCCGTCCGCCCGTCTGTCACAGCTACTTTGCTCAGAAACTACTGGACCGATTGAGTTGCAAATTGGTACGAATATGTAAGTTAGTGATCCAAAGACGGAAGAGTGACGAAAACAAATTGAATTTTACATCACCCTTGGCCGTAAAGTGGGATTTTCTGCCTGCTACGCGGAGAGAAAATCTCACTTCTTGGCCAAGGCAAGACGTAAAACTTTTGACAAACCACGGGCGGTAATTCGTAAAGCCCCAGATCGCATATTTATGTCCCTCACCTTCGGTTCGGGCCACAGAAACCTGCGATCTGGGACATTTACGAATTCACCACCCTAGGTCTGTAATGTACTATTAAACATTGACCCCATTTTGAGAGGTAAGTAAATCAGAAAAAAATAAAAATGAAGTTTTTTAGATTATATTAAATGAAAGTACTTTTCATGAGAGTTCCAAATATTTCTTTTAATAATTTTATGATAAATAGTTGTCAAGTTCTGTCAACCTCTAGAAAATAGGCGAATCTTGTCCGGTTTTTTTAATGTTTAACTTGGGGGCATTGGTCGGTTTGTTACAGCGTGTCTTCCCGGCGGATCTATGCTGTTTGGCCACACAGGGGCTTCTTAAACAGGATGAAACGTCCGGTCTAATATACAGGAACAGAATCATGATAAAATTGAAGTACCTACACCGCAGTATTCGGATGGGATTCTCCGAAAACGTAGACTTCTTTCCTCATTGACATAGACGTCATAGACCTATTGGATTTCACTGTGATAATGTTGCGAAAGCAAAGAAAGAGACTATGAATGTAATTTTTCTTTTTGCTTAGACATAACAGGTTCAATCAAGAGGAAAGATAGATATGTACCTACTACTACTACAGCCATTTGCTGGGCACAGGCCTCCTATCATCATGAGAGGGTTTGGGCTATACCTAGTCCCCACGCGGGCCCAGTGCGGATTGGGGACTTCACACACATCTTTGAATTACTTAGCAGATGCGTGCAGGTTTCCTCACGATGTTTTCCTTAACCGAAAAGCACAGTGGTTAATTCAAATTGAATTTCGCACATAAGTAAACTTAGAGGTGCGAGCCGGAATCGAACCCCCGACCCTCTGTATGAGAGGCGGTAGGTCTAACCACTAGGCCACCACGGCTTCACAAATAATAGTCTTCAAATAGATTCCTACTTAGAGCATGTGGAAAGCATAATGATATATATTATGACTCTGACATGTTTGGCATGACCTTGAACAAATTTGTTACTGCACTCACTAAATAACGTTAAACCGAATTCAAATTCTTGACAGTAGTGTTTTCAAGTGCCTGCACCAGTAAAGTTCTTAAATATTGTATTCTATACCTAAGCTGTCTATGCGTAAATCAGGTACTTTGATAGTAAGAAAAAAAATTATATTTTAATTTTGAAGTTTTGATGTCTTGTTCTGAGCAACTGAATTCTTTATCTATAAGTGGAAGCTGTATTGGCTAATGTAATTTCTATATAGTTTAAAATATGTAGTCAATCATATAAATGACGCTATTTATCTTCCGGAAGCTGAATATATATCTAACACGTTTTCGACATCATGAACTGCCATCGATTTATCTAAAATTGTAACTGGTTTATTATAATACAAGCCTCAGGGTCAAAAATAGCATTACGTCATCTGCAACAGATGATTGCTGTCGCAAAAAAACAAAATCCTTTACAATTAACAGCAATTTCGGGGCCTTCGTAATACGCAGTTATATTTGGCCTTAAAATAGAGTGTTTTTTAGTTCTTGATGTTTAGTTGTAATTTAATGTTAGTCTTGAAGCTATGCCTCAAGGCTATAAATGAGCTAAGTATGTAATTTTGTGCCTACATGATCTGACTAACTAAACGCTGGAGAATATTTAATTAAAAAACAAGATAATATTGTAGTTTCAAAATTTAGATTGCTGATTTGTTACACATAAAAGGCGTATTTTATTTAGGCAATTAAGTAACTACATACCTATTTATAAATAAAACTAGCTTCTGCCCGCGATTTCACCCGCGTGTTATTCGGTTATCGGCCTCCCGCGGGAACTATGCGCTTTTCCGGGATAAAATGTAGCCTATGTCCTTTCCCGAGACTTCAACTATCTCAGTGCCAAATTTAATCCAAATCGATCAAGCGGTTGAAGCGTGAAGAGGTAACAGACAGACAGACCGACAGACCGACAGTGTTACTTTCGCATTTATTAATATGGATAAAATAAAAGGTTTTGAAGATATTGTCTACAGAAATGTTTCCACTGTTCTTGGTTTGCATCTATAATAGGTATATCATGTTAATTAGTGTCATTCGTCATAGGCGACAAAGGTTTCGGCAACATGAGAATATTATCACCACCGTAAGCTCCAGCCAGCTATTTGCCAACATCTAACACTTTACTAGCGGTGACATGCATTCTATTGTTATCCCTAGGTCGCTTATTTACGGACCACTGAGTATTCATTCATATAACACATTTATAACGTCCTAATAAATATAATATGATAAAAACCATAACGCACTAAAGGTCAAGCCACAATGACAAATGATAACGTTGTCACCATCCTCTATCGTCTATGGAAATAAGTTTCGACACGCTGCCAGTATTTTGTCTGCTGTTGAGAAGGTCGCCAAATTCATTAAGCAGAAGTAACCCCTGAAACTTGAAAGTCTACAGCCCTGGAAAATTCAACAATACCTACCTTCTAGGTTGTCTGTTATCTCTTAAGATATTACACGAATTTGGTTATCAGATACTTATTGAGGTGATATAAATATAATTGAGAGAAATGCAATTAAGCGGCGCCATCATTGATGATAGTTGTGATATCATTTGAACCAAATTGACGTCATCAGTCATTAGGGCCATTCAGTTTAGGAATGCGTGTATTTTTTTTTTAAACCGTGTTACATCTCTACTAGCAACACACACTGGTCGAAGACTTTCGACTTGAGAGTTGCCAGTGATGACTTATGGTTCCGAGACGTGGGCGCTTACGATGGGCCTCATAAGAAGGCTCAAAATCACTCAGAGGGCAATGGAGAGGGCTATGCTCGGGGTTTCTCTGCGTGATAGAATCAGAAATGAGGATATCCGCAGTAGAACTAGGGTCACCGACATAGCCCGAAGAATTGCGAGCCTTAAGTGGCAGTGGGCGGGGCACATTGCTCGCAGGACTGATGGCCGATGGGGCCGGAAAGTTCTAGAGTGGCGCCCGCGAACCGGGAGACGAGCTGTCGGTAGGCCTCCAACAAGATGGAGCGACGACCTCGTGAAGGTCGCGGGAAACCGGTGGAAGCAAGTAGCACAGGACCAGTCTGAGTGGCGAGCCTTGGGGGAGGCCTATGTCCAGCAGTGGACGTCTTTTGGCTGAAATGATGATGATGATGATGACATCTCTACTTACAGTCGAATGACAAGTACTTAATAAAGAAAATCAACTCTTGGCAAATCAGTGTTCTCTCTCTATCGACTTAAACCCATTAATAGACCTTCTGGATCTGGATAGAATTAATTAATTTATTTATTTAAAATTACATTTATACAGCATTACAGTAGGTAAAATACACAGCTACAGTAACAGCACAGGTAACAGTGCAATACACTGATAAATTTAGACCTAGACATCAATATATAACACTAGATTCCGTATTATCCATCATCTCGCAAAATCTCAAACATGCACCAGAATAAATAAATATAGATGATTAGCTCGTTTCGTAAGATATACATTTATCCATAAGGTAGATATTAAAGCTGTTATGAAAACTAAAGTAATCAAAAGCAAACATAAGGCAATCACAAGGTCATCAACAAAATTGACAATCTATGCAACAATAACAACCGACTACCTATATGAATTTTAGGCGACAAAACAGTGCCTTATAAGTTATTCCATGAATTTCCATGTGTGTCATTAAATTCTAACATACCATGCTAAAGCACTAAGACGCGCGGCGAATCACTTAAGCCGTTGAAGCAGAGTGTATTATTGCTTAATTCCGCGTGCCCTCTAAGTCGTCTCGTATTATAACTACGTGTATTATGGTCTTAAGTAAGCGGACCGATAAGGCTTTCTTATCCACAAGTGTAACTAATCCAAATGAAAATACTTCTTTACAAACTATAGTAGACTCAAAACGAGTCCACAAGGCTAGGCAAAAAAGACGTAGACTGAATCAGATAGGACACCGGCGGTGACAGAATCAGTCATAGACATATATGTTATAATACTTCGTATAAAAACCAAGTATAAAAATCATTGGAATCAGTGAAGCATTTAGAGTCCCTTGGACTTCGTCTAAGTTTTTAACGAAGTCTAAGGGATTGTGATATTCTACATTCTACTACATATTAAGGTCAGGTCTTCGTGGATGATTTATTGTTTCCGTCCCATCTGATTCATTGTACATTTTGTTCATCTTTTTTGTTAAGCATTTGGAACTAACTAACTAGTTTTGACTCTCCCAGTAGTTTGTAAAGCAGGAACCAATTTATAAAACTTTACTGCAACATCTATTAGGGAAGTATAGTTACAGGAGAAAATATATAAAGTATGTACTTGAATATATGAGCTGTTATACCGGGAAGTGTTAAAGTAATAATACATCTACATGTTTTTGTAGAATGTGATCACTACGTCGAAATTTATTATTGATAATATATACTTAATTGTGCAAATTTATTAGTTGCGTGAGACTAGAAGCAATTTCTTGTGCGAAAAAAAATACTTGATTCTTTCTTTTTACCTATGCAACCAAATTCAATATGTGGAAACAACATATACATATACAGATTTTTATGTTATACAAGGTTTGTTTTAACTATTTGTAGGGCAAAACCCAGCCTTGACCTAGTTCCATAAGCATAAGGCAAGCCGTGCCGACCCAAAACGTGAATGTTGATGATAAGAAACAATGACCAAAACGCTATAGCCCTTAAATAACTCGTCGAGAAAGAAAATTAGGAATTCTACAATATATACATTAACGAAATATACTTATTGGTTTTACCGCCAGGAAATCGTTTGCGGAAAATTATTGAATAACCCTGCTGATTATTAATACTTATGTACTTTTATTAATACGGCTCTTTCTGTACTGTACCCACATACACTTGTGCCTGCGATGTTATCTATCAAACTCGAAACATATACAACCTACATAAAGCGAAACTGGTTTTTGCTTGCCTACTACGATATTACTCACATAATATGTAGTGAGGCTGGCCATATTACATCACCCGATCGCCATATAATCGAAATACGAACTTTTCGAAGGCCAATTTTTTTTATAAGGTTCAGTAGTGCTTGCCAAAGGCCAGCAAAATGCAGTACTGGCTGAATTCGGTTGACGACATGTAAGTAGGTTGTCAATGTTGTTGTTTTCGATGCGTGTGTTCTCTAAACAGGTATTGCTGGTTTTGGCATGCACTTAAGTTAAGTATTGAAATAACAGAAATGGAAGACGGTAATAACAAATGAGTGAGACCAGATTTTATTCTTTGAAGTTTGACTCATGAAATCACCAAATGGAGACGACTAAAATAGCACCGTTAAATCCAACGCAGAGAGAAAATTAAAAATTCCTCCCTGCTGCCGGTCTAATAATACATTTTGGCGAACCGCCACAGACGCAACCGAGTTAGTGCATATACAGAATTTCATAAACAATGAATGGATGAAAACTTGTTGCATACGCACCTACCTCTTTGAAGCGCAGGTTTCCCGCAATTAGCGCACCACTAACACTTTCAGTTACAGTTTCTAAAAGCACTGTTCCACACTGAGGTCGGTCAACAAAGGAATCATTCAGCTATTCAATTGTTACATCATCGATTCGCGGAAATTATCGTAACCGAATCTCACACAACACAGTAATTAGCATAAGCATACGAATTCACATCACTAGCGTTCGAATTTTCAAATTCGAATCCACATCGAGGGACTGTTCCCTTTTGTTTTTAAAATTGGAAAGCGTTCCTTTATTTTGAATGGATTAACGTGATTGGTTTAAAGTTTAATTGGATTGTGTTGCGCGTCGTGATAAACGGGAGGTCGCGGCACGACTGCCCGCCTGTATCATCGAAGCCGGCTCACGTGGTGTATGTAAAAACTTTAGAGCTCGGCTCTCGTACATAAGCCGGCGTAATCGGTAAGTCATCCGGTTATAATTCAGGATATCATTAAGAATGAACTGTAAGTAATACGACGACATAAGGAAGCTTGAGGCGTAAAGTAGGCACATCTCTAGCGAGTATATAGAGCACAAACATAGATATAAGTACTACTAATCATTACATTTAGCAACTAATACTTGTTGTTTACATTATTGTAGATCTGTAGTAGAGTAGAGTAAAATTGTAATGTACAGTGTGTGTACAGTTATTCGTCAAGTAAACAAATAATACCATATTTAAAAAAAAACCGGTAGGTAAAATTAGCTTATATCATCATCTAAATAAAGAGCGCTGATGTCAGTTGTAATAATAAAAACATAGTTAAGATAACGTTACATATTAATAAAGTAACATATATATAATATAGTCGATTACCATTTTTCGATTCATAGGAAAAGGTCGAGGATAAATAAGATAACCACGAGATTATCTATTAATAAGGATATTAAAGTAACAATTATACTAATTATTATAATGTACAATATAATGAATATGGTTGTATTAGTATACCTACTACACTCTAGTGCAGTAATAAATAATAGTAGTAGCCACATGCATGAATTTCATTCAACATTTATAAAACTGTAAGCTTACAAATATTTTAATATCGACCGGAAAACAAGTTAGCACCGTTGATGAATTTAAAGGAAAAATTTGGTATTGAGTAGTTTTATTTCAGAAAACATTCCTTAACGGTTGAAAAGATGGATAGACGTTAGTTTTGAAACTCCACGCAGACGAAGTCGCTAGTTCCGAATATTTTCAAAATTTGAGCAACGGTTCTCAATCATTCGGAAAGGTATAATCAGTGCCCGGTCACGCATGTGAACGGCTGCGTGCGAGAATGCCAGGTATTTCAAACGTTTCGAAGCATTCATCGTAGCGCTAAATAAATTAGACCACATCATGGGCCACTTAGTGCCCTGGGGCTTGCCACGTGATGAGGTAAGGAGGACTCTAAAGTGTAAATGGAAGACTTAAGATCCACACTAAACTACGTTTCTATTAAGAACGTCCGTGATATATCCATCAATGAGAGCCACCGTATTCCTGCTCAGTAGTTGGCGCCTCTATCTGCGAGGTGGTGGCTGTCAATGTCAACGTTTTGTCATTTCATACAATAGTGTCAATGTCACTGTGACATTTGACGTTTCGGAGACCTCAGTGTTGCCAATTTAGCGTGTAATATGGCACATAATGTGCTAAATTGGCAACATGCACCTCGGAGGACAGGAAGCGCCTGTAGCAGCATATTCATTCGCGGTGATCCTCATTACTTAGAATCGTTCGACCTCACCCATGTATGATAAACAAACAATCTTAACTTATTTGATGGACGGTGTCAATCGACTGACCCTTTAACAGGCACACTTTCATCAGGATAAACGCTGCAGCTTTGAGTTAGGTTCTTATATCATTTATTAATCATGGTTCTAAATAAATTAGACCACGTTTTAGGCTAATTAGTGCCCTGGTGGATGCCAATGGATCAGGTAAGGATGACACGGATAAGTGTAAATGGAAGGCAGCGCATCATCCTCGAAGGTTCTCAAGAAGACTCGACGTCTCGAAGAACTCAGACCGGTCTGTGCTATAGCTGGTATAATAAGAGGTTTTATTCCCATATGCTCACATTTGTGCTATTTTACGTCAAAAGGTACATTTGAAGGTCAAAGGGGAATCGCACCTGTACTACGTAAAGGCTCGTCTATTTTCAATTTATTTTCTTATACTATCTACACCAGCAAAACTCCCCTCAAATATAAGTTAACGGTTAAAGATTTGAGACTTCACACATGTCCCCAAATTGGGTATAGGCTTGTGGTATTTTTTTATATCGATGGTATAGGCAAACGAGCGCACAGCCCGCCTGATGGTTAGTGATCACTGTGGCCCATGGACACCGAAATCCTTTGATCCCCCATTGAGAAACCATAAGATCTCGAATGCGTTGCCTACCCTGCGGCCTAAGATGGAATGCCTCTGTGCCAGAAATTTCACCGGCTGCCTTAACCCCCTACCGGAACACAACAGTGCGAGCATTTGGCGGCAGGTTAGCGGGGAAAGACGGTGGTACCAGCCCGGACGGACCTTGCACCAGGCGGTGGAGCAAATTTCGAAATGTTTTTCTCAAAGAAGTTACCCGCAGAAATAAGTAAGTTACATATATACTTATCTTGTCTCATTTAATGCAGTGTAAACCCAGGTAGATATAGTTATTTGCAAGAAAGTATCTCGGTAGATACGACTACAGAGTTGGAGGCAGGGTGATTGTCACTGAGGCATTGAATTAGTAATGCAAATTGCAAACTGCCCACTTGTGACAGAGGACGAAAAGGACGAAGTGAGAAACAACACTCTCAAATAAATTCAATAGAATATCATACAGATTAGTTTATGTACCTATGTAAAATGGCGGAAAATAGACCATGCAAGAATTACGGTATTGGATAAGACTACATTTAATTTTCAACATTTTGGAAAATTTGAACAAATCCTAGCTGCAATTTAAGGATACAATATAGGAGGACATATGTGACTACATCGCACAAAAAATCAAAGTTCCTTTGATCTCTCTCACTCCAATAAGCTTCAGCTGTGGTGAGAATGAGAAAGGATCGGCGATCGACTTTCTTTCTGGGCAGGAGCAGGAAGGAACCAAACGTGTTTCGCGGTTCGCTCCTAAGATCAAGGTCAAGGCGTATTTTCACCTTTAAAAAGACGTTGGCAAAAAACAATGGCGTTTTGCCAACCGCTGATGTCAGCGGCGAGTCTGCGCAGTGACGTCATACAGCAATCCATACTTAATAATATAAACGTGAAAGTGTGTTTGTTTGGCTTTCCTTCACGTCGCAACGACTGGACCGATTTGGATGAAATTTGATATGGAAGATAGTTTGAGAACTCTGGAATAAAGTAGAATACTTTTTATCCCGATATTTCCACGGAAACAGGTTCCCTACGGGTCAAACCAGTTTTTTCCATATTTCTATAACTATCCATCTATCTATATATGTATCATCGGGTACAAATTCCGAGTCTACGCAAGACGAAGTCGCGCGCAACGGCTAATACAACATTATTGTACTAACTATACAGCCTATTTGCGTCCCACTGCTGGGCACAGGCCTCCTCTCATCACGAGAGGGTTTGGGCTATAGTCCCCACGCGGGCCCAGTGGGGATTGAGGACTTCACACACATCTTTGAATTGCTTCACCGAAAAACTCAGTGGTAAATTCGAATTGATTTTCGCACATAAGTAAACTTAGAGGTGCGAGCCGGAATCGAACTCCGACCCTCTGCTCCGCATGAGAGGCGGTAGGTCGAATCACTAGGCCACCGCGCCGCGGCTTCAACATTATTCAAATGGTAATATGAGTTGTATCACATACTGATGTGTACGTGCTTTACTGTTACAAGTGCTACCGAACAGTTATGAATATGTAAACACGTTTTTTTACAATGAAGTCATTAATATTTTCAACGACGTTTTGTATTCTATGTCAGTGTGTGTGCTTGAAGTTATGTTGCATTTAGTAAATGCAGAGAAATAGTTTGCTAATGATTTACAGTCTATTGAATTCACGAGTACTTATAAAAGGTTTTGTGGTCTCTATGGGATTGAAATTATATTTCTGGTAATATTTGCCGAAGTTTAAGTGATGCGTAATCAAAATTTTGAAAGACTACGTTAGATTAGATCTCAAAAAGTTTAAAGAATACTCGATTGTTTACGTTCTTTAAAAACTTAATTTGATTACTGAACTGATTTCAAAGGAACCTGAAGATTTCAGAGTCTTGATAACGTGTGTTACAACGAAATGCTATCTTTTCGAGTCCCGCTCGAGGCAAACTTTGTGTGATGAACACGAATGTTTGTATTCGAGTCATGGATGTTTAGTTAAATACGTATGTATTTCTCTATATAAGTATTTATATCGTTGTCTAGCACACATAGTACAATCTTTGCTTAGTTTGGGGCTAGGTCAATATGTGTGAAATGTCCCAAGATATTTATTTATTATTTATTTATGTATTCCTTTTTTACATCGCGAGAGCGGGAAAACCAAGCGTATTGTAAAGAAGGAATGGATTCAGTAAACGCAGGACTATATTTAAAGTCGAGCCCCTGCCTCGTTCAAGTTTTAGTAGCTAGCAATGATTTCCATTAACAGTCTATAAATAACGGAATATTATGCATTTCACCGTGAATTAACTTAACTCCCCATACACGAGACTCGTGTCACGTTGACAGGTTTAATAATAGATTTTATTTAATGCGAAGCATCTATGTTTATCATGAAATGGAAAAAATTTATACTGCGTCCCACCACTGATAAATTCTTTTTCTGACGTGTAAAAGTGCCCCTATGTGGCCAATTTGCTGAATAAATGATTGAATTTGAATTTGACCACGGCAACAGCCTATTTACGTCCCACTGCTGGGCACAGGCCTCTTCTCACATCTGCGAAGTGATTCAAAGATGTGTGTGAAGTCCCCAATCCGCACTGGGCCCGCGTGGGGACTATAGCCCAAACCCTCTCGTGATGAGAGGCCTGTGCCCAGCAGTGGGACGCAAAATAGGCTGTAGTAGTAGATTCAGATGTGCGAATAGGATTTGAACCTCCGAAGGTTAAAAATCATACAACAAGAAAATGCCATTAGTTTGTCGATTAACGCCCGGTTCCTATATCCAAACAACGCCTCGTTTTGCCTACGGACGGTTAAAATTTGACAGATTCTCTATGGAACAAATGTCAAAAATCAACCGTCCGTAGGCAAAACGAGGCGTTTCGTGGATATAGGAACCGGGCCTAAGTAGAGTCGATTGTTGCATATACCATGCCATGAAAATGAAGCACCTAAATGCTTTACAACTTCGAGTATAAGGTAGAAACTGGCTTGAAATATGTCAGTTAATTATAGCACGACACAGCTTAGAAGGCGCGCGGCGAAGCACTTAAGTCGTTGATGCAGAGACCATTATTGCTTAATCCACGCGCCTTCTAAGTTGAGTAAACCTGTACTTGGCTTCTTCAATGTATTGACAACACGTCAGTTGAGAGATAACTTTTAATTAAAAATAGGAGGGCCATATTATGAATGGTAGAAACACTCTAGGTATTGTGACGTCACCGCTCCAGTGACTCGGTCACCGTAACTAGATTAGATAAGTGCAATTGAACCAGAGATGCGCGGGAGTGGACGCGAATAGCAATAGACGTAGGGTGACCACCGTCATTGATTCTTGTGGACGGAAAATAAATTAACAAATTTCAATATCTGATTTTAAATGATAATCACAAAAAAACATTTTACTTTACAAGAATTTACCTAGCCCCTTATATAAGGCAGGCCATATTTCTAATACTTACTGAATATTAATTCTTGTCTTACGGACACTTACGGTGAGATTGGTCCACCAATTCAAAGTAGCTCAAAGGGCTATGGAGAGGGCTATGCTCGGCGTTTCTCTGAAAGATCGGATCCGCAATGAGGTGATCAGGCAGAGAACGAAAGTTGTCGACATAACCCAAAGAATAAGCTCTTTGAAGTGGCAGTGGGCCGGTCACATCGCGAGAACTGCGGATAGTCGTTGGAGTAAACGCGTTCTTGAGTGGAGATCACGACAAGGCAAGCGAAGTGTAGGGCGCCCTGTTGCCAGGTGGAGTGACGATTTGCGCAAGGTGGCCGGTGTAGATTGGATGCGGTATGCCTTGGACAGAGCTCATTGGCGTGCATTGGGTGAGGCCTACGTCCAGCAGTGGACTACTATGGGCTGTTGATGATGATGAATTCTTGTCTCCAAGTTAGAAAAACAAAAAAAAAATGTATTTCACACAATTTGGATTTGTACGTAATGCTGCCAAAAATACAGATAATTACAAAGTACTCTGAACCTTTTTTCAACAAAAACACACACACACACACAACGCGGCAGCATCGCAACCATGAGTCAGCCTTAAGTAGGTACATTGATAGCAAATAACCAATGCATAATGTATTACCACATTGTATTGGAAGCCAATAATACAGTTTGATTTGCTTACAATGCGCCAGAGTTAGTAAGGCGGGCTGGGCTGGGATGGCCGTCGATTTATTGTGAACATCTCGTTGAAATATTTAAAACTAGCCGTTTGCCCGCGACTTCGTCCCGCGTAGACTTTGAATTTGCGTACCCGATGATACTATACATATAGACGGTTATAGTTATAGAAGTATTGAAAAATTGGTTTGACCCGTGGAAAACGCGTTCCCGTGGGAATATCGGGATAAAAGTATCCTATGTTATTGCCCGGGTCTCAAACTATCTCCATACCAAATTTCATCCAAATCGGTCCACTCGTTGCGAAGTGAAGAAAGGACAACAAACAAAAAAAACAAACAAACAAACACACTTTCACATTTATAATATTAGTATGGATTGAAAAGCCAACTTAATACATTATTAGGTTTTTTTATCGTTTTTGTCTATTGAAGACATTTCGGTTTTCCAAAACACTTCTCCGTATAAGTTAACTTCTACTAAGTACTAATAAGTTCATACAAATCATAGAAATCTCAGAGAAGTCTATTAGACAATCGATGTTCTATTTGATAGATGACAGGACTAAATATTAAAAAATGCAAAATGGTGCTAGTCTGTTTGTACTGTTACGCTAGCTCCCTTTATCCGAATTGGCCGATTAGATTCCTCATTAAAATTTTGTGTAGACTTGATGAGAAATAACAAATAAGTACTTTGTTGTTATCGTGTTAAACAAACACTTGTACAAACAATAAATCTTTATTTAAATTTAAGTGAATATAAATCATAATGGTCAAAGGCACCGGTATTTATTGAAGAGTTAACCCAAATGTCAGGATTATGAACGTTTGGCGACAAGCCAATGTTGCTAGTAGTCAATCTTCCACCACTGCAATTGTAAAATTAAGTGCTACTTTGAATTTTAAGCGTGTGACAAAGAGTCTCTTTTCCGCTCCATGTTTTGACAGCATATGCCGTCAGTGGCGCAAAAGGTTAAGAACTAATTTTACTTGGACCGCGGCGCATTCGAACCAATCGTGCGCAGTGGCACAGCTTATTTGAACTTCAGAAACAGAATACGCTATTTGTTTGCAAAAAAATAAAAATGTTTTGACAGAAGATTTTTCAGTGTGACGTACTTAGACGGTATCACAATAATTCTATCGCTCCAGGATCATGGCAGTTTTTCTAAATCGTCTTTCAGTTCAACTACCCAATACCAAATATCTTATCATTAAAATTACGTTTTAAACTACTGAAAAATCTACACACGCCTAATCTAACCATACCTACACTAACAATGAGACACTTTTATCAAAGTGCAAAAAAAAGCGTAAAATTGCAATGTATTGTAAAACATAAATAATAGTGACTCCGCTGTGTTAATTACATACTTCTGTTAGGCCGCCGCTCGAGCCCCCCACTAACCCATTCATTGCGTAGGATCAATGAGATACGATCATGCCAATTCAATCAACTTGACTCCCTTTGTAAGGCCCAGTATACAGACAATATACCTACTGTTTTAGTTGCAATGAATATCCAATTATTTGCTTCTAATGTTTTCTACTTTGTACTGTCATGTTTGTTGTGGTCATGTGGTCAAGAGAGTCGCCAAACTTAAGTGGCAATGGGCAGGGCTCGTGGCCCGTAAGTCTGATTTCTGGTGCAGAACTCTTTTGGAATGGAGACCTTGGGGATACAAAAGACCGCGAGCAATGATTTTTATACTTAGGGATAGGCCCATCCGAACATTCAGTCGCCATTTTCTTCATACAACGAAATACAGCGCCGTCTGGTGGTCAACTGCATGAACTACGAGAATATTTTGCGCGCTATAACCTCGCAGTGACGTAACGAGAGGTGTTGCTGGCTTTTTCATTTTAATAAAATGAAAAAGCCAGCAACACCTCTTTTATTAGGAAAAATGATATTACAGCATTCACGTCGCTTGTACTGAATAAAATGATTTTATTCAGTACAAGCGACGTGAATACTGTAATATCATTTTTCCTAATAAAACATGATTCATAAATCAACTTTTGTTTATTTATTGACATAATAATTATTTATTTATATTTTCTTAGAAGTCCAAATTAAACATCTCACGTGAAATTCTTCATGTGTAAAAATGACGTCCTTACAAGGTTACTTTAACAAGCAGTCTCCGTAACTATGGCAACTCCGTAACATGGCGTAAATATGGCGACTTCGTGTCATAAATTTATTGTTAACAAAAATATTTCGATTGATGGAATAAACACAAGGTAATGTTAATCACCGATGAAACGATATTTCATGACACTTTTTCACTTTGCCTACGTGATTTCTGCAGCCTTTTATCACGCAAGTCGGCATTTTTTAAGGGTTGCGTATATGTTGTTTGACATCCGCACTCGCCGGTGCCTCGCTGAGCACTGTGTCACGATTGGTGACCAAACTTGGATTGGGCAATTTTGGGCACCAACAAAGTGGGGTTATATGTCATGTGCGTAGACCCGGTCTATACGAAGTATTATATATGTCTATGACCGCGAGGTAGACTCAGATGAGATGGAGAGATGATCCAGAAGTTGGCTGGCAAGAACTGGATACACGCAACCCAGGATAGAACCAAGTGGAGGAGGTTGAAGGAGGCCTACACCAAAATGGTAGAGCAAGGCTGAAGAAGATGATGATGAATGTTTTCTAAAAAAAAAGTGTAGGTATTTATTATTTTACAAATTGATATTGTAAAATAATTTAACTTTTCGGGAACTGAGCTTTTCGGTGAAGGAAAACATCGTGAGGAAACCTGCACGCATCTGCAAATTGATTCAAGGATGTGTGTGAAGTCCCCAATCCGAAATGGGTCCGCGTGGGGACTAGCCCAAACCCTCTCGTGATGAGAGGACACCTGTGCCCAGCAGTAGGCCGCAAAATATGCTGTTGTGGATTGTGGATCATTTTACAATTTACGCTCCGTTTAAAAAATATACATGCGATTGAAATTCGAGACGTTTCCAGGTTATTGAAAAGCAAGCAAGTTTAGCTTTAAATTTATCCCAGTCGCTACTCGTAATCGCATCTCTAACATCAATGGCATACAGCCAGCGACTGTAAAGTTCAAGGATTAAAACAACTGCAATACACAATCATTCGTGATGCGATTACACGCTTTCAAGATTCTGAGATTAATTTTGTATATACTTCCCTTGAGCGCCACAGAAATTGCATATTATTTAGCCCCAATTTGACCTCTACGCGAAAGCCCGAAGTCTCTTTTACAATTTAGTTATTGATGGCATAGGTATGTCGTCTGTGGCGCTCTGACCTATTAATTAATATTTTATTATACCTTGGTTGATGCAAATGAAACTTAGAATGCAATTTGTTGTAAATAGATAACGCACGCAGACACATATTTGTCATTTATGATAAATATAATACTTACTATAAATACACGACATTTATATCACATCATTTATATTGTAAACATGTGGATTAGAATCGGCGCGAGCGTTTTGTCTCTCTGTTATTGTCTCACAAATATTTGCCTTGTGTTTTTTACGCCCCCCTAAAACGGCATAAATCTGTACTCTTTTAACTTAAGATCAAACAAGCATTGAGTCAACACTTAATAGTTATACTCGCCGTTAACCTTTTCATCGCCATTGTCTAATCAAAAAGCCGTCACACGCTAAGGGTGGCTGACGTCTAAAGCGTATTTGGATCCTATGCATTTCGTATTTATTAAACTCTTTAATTGCCTTAGCTCATTCACGGCTTAGCTTTTCATTTACGGTGAGTATAACTAGGTTAACATTGTCACGCGAATATATGTCTCTTCTCATCCTTGCTCGAAACCTCAAAAAACTCAAGACAGCTAGATTTAAAGCACACGGCGGACACGGCCTATAAAAGCACGATTTCGAACACAATTCGAATGAAGTGTCAATGTTTCCATGCGAGGACGTCTGTGTGCGTACGAGGACGTCTGTACACTTGTAAATGTGTGTACGCGGTCCAATGATTCACTCTCCATCTCCGGATGAAATAAATGATGGTAAGTTCGTGTTGGGCGCGAGTTGCGCGCCGGCTAGATTCAGGCGGGTGATTCCGTGGCCATTCTGTATGTAGTACAATTAAATATTCTGTGCTTAAAGAGAACTTACCGGTATCGCCAACGGCTTGGCTCAGCGTGTTCTCGGTGACGGGGCGCAGCGCTTCGACTGCGCTGATGTAGCCGAGCCGGTCGGCGATGGCGCACGCGGTTTGACCGTTCTGTGGGGACGTTTGCTAACTCAGCATTGACACTTGGAGCGAGAAGTTAGATACTGTAGGGTTGTTCGGCTACTGTGTCAAGGGCTACAGATTTAAAGAGACTAGATCTAGTCTAGATCTTAGTTAACCTTTTCTACGCCATGTTGAATACAAAAGCCGTCACTTAAAAGCCGAAAGTGGCTGACGTCTAAAGAGAATATTGATTTTAAGCATATGTATTTAACTCCCATATCCGTTGTACGCCCCATAACGCATATATAGGTCGTTGGAGTAAGATCTTCGGTGCGGTACCGATATATGCCTCGTTGGCGTTGAAAAGGTTAAAACTGAGGTGCCTTTAGATTTGGCGTGACAGCGAAAAGGTTAAAATTATAATAATGGCGATTTGATGCCTACATAACTTTTATATACGTATCAATAGTCTACCAGGACTTTTAGATCGGCCGCACATTATAGGAAATTTCCGCCAGTCAGAACTTTTTTAACAATCTACAGGCGCGCGACAGAATTTTTCCGTCAGAAAATTTCTTGTAATGTTCGGTTCTCACCTGACCACATACACTCGGTCTCGACACCTGTAGAAATATAAATAAAAAAATACCTCTACTAGCCGGCTCTACTAGCAGGTCGATGGCTGTGATCATAAGAGTTTTGGCAGCAATGCTAATAGACATACATGAGCTTCGCTCTAACTTACGGCGGACAAAGCGTTGGGGTCTGCGTTGTTCTTGAGAAGCAGCTGGATGATCAGCGTGTGACCCTGCTGCGAGGCCTGGTGCAGCGGGGTGAACCTGAAACAATAACTAAACGTTTAGTCTGCGGGATTGGTAATTTATTTCCACTCCTCCTATTTGAAAAGGAGTATTTTGTTGCCCGTAGCCTCTCCATTTCTGCCAGCTAACAGGCAAAGTACGATTTTGTGCCCTACTGGTTTTCTCTACACGGTCGCAAAATTTGGGTGACATGCTTGAATCCTTGATGTGTGTGGGTGTATAAATATCGAATGAGACTGAGACTTATTGTTGCTAAGCGTAGACAGTCTTTC
>OZ020297.1:4656701-4829679 GCA_963971205.1 Aethes cnicana
GTTTTATATGGATAGTGATTACCGTTCTCGACGAGCAGGTCGACCATGGCGAGCTGCCCCCACTTGCTGGCGACGTGCAGCGGCGTGATGTTGTGCTTGGCGGCGCGGCCGGGCTCGGCGCCGGCGCCCAGCAGCGCGCGCGCCACGCCCACGTTGCCGTAGTGCGCCGCGATGTGCAGCGGGGTGAAGCCGGACTTGGAGCACGCGTCCGGGTTGTGTTCGTTCTGGAATCGACACCAAATACTACTAATGGACAATAATACGCAAAGCTCGACTTAGATGGCGCTGCAAACGCTTGACCCAAACCAAAACCCTTATACTGCAGCTGTCAAATTGTTACGGGTTTTTTTTGTTAAAAATTTTTAAGTAGATTTGTTAAATATTGACCGCAATTTTAATTTTGGTTCTGTATTTGTGATGAAAATGAGGACATCCCAATGCAATTATACCGGCCCCAGATACATACCAAGTCTTTCGGAAATACGTGTCGTCCGTTCTCATTGCATCCTGGAACTGCACAGCGCGGCATTTTTTAATAATTTAAGTAAAACCAATAACAACAAATATTTCTCTATGTGATTGACAGATGGTTTGGATCAAGCGATTGCAGCGCCCCTAGTGGCCAAATTATGCTGATTTCTTGTCCATTGTGCTTGCATACTCAATACCTTGGTAAGTATAGAAAAACGGTCAGGGCACTTCCTCAATTTCTACATTGCAGTTCCACTCTAACCCAACTCGTCACACTCACAATGTGTCAACATTATGACGAGTTTGATCAGCATTAACACTACTACAGCCTATTTGCGTCCCACTGCTGGGCACAGGCCTCCTCTCATCACGAGAGTGTTTGGGCTATAGTCCCCATGCGGTGCGAATTGGGGACTTCACACACATCTTTGAATTACTTGTTAGTAATTAATTGCAGGTTTCCTCACGATAATTTCACAGATAATTAAATTTAGATATGCGAGCCGGAAACGAACCCCGGACCCTCTGCATGAGAGACGGTAGGTCGAACCACTAGGCCACCACTGCTTACCTCTCCTTTTGCTTATCTACGCTATAGACAAACGGTCAGGGCACTTCCTCAATTTCTACATTGCAGTTCCACTCTAACCCAACTTGTCACAATGTATCAACATTATGACGAGTTTGACTAGTGGATTAGCATTAACACAGAAATGTTAATTTATGTAGAAAAACCTTTGGCACTTGGAAATGGTTTAATTAGCGCAAGCTATAAAAACGGAATTCAAGAGGCTTAGATACTTTAGAAACCAATAAAAAATCTAACTTAAAAGTATTTAAAAACGTTGTATCAAAGTATCAATGAAACGCCAAGAATTTTACTAAAGTTTTTGTCATGTCTTTTAAATCGTCTATTATATAGGTTTGTAATGACTTTCTATCAACTTTTCGACTGAATCCTGCAATAAACTAGCTAGATATCTAATACGTCTTCAGCACAAACCTCGAGCAGTAGTGTGGCTGCTTTGACGTCGTTCTTCTTAGCGGCGATGTGCAACGCCGGGAGTCGAACCTTACCCCGCGTATCTGACTCTAAAAGCTCTGCCACTACGCGGTCGTGACCTTGCTGCATCGCCACCGCTAAAGGGGTAAATCCATCCTGAAATGTATACAAAACAAATTACTAGCCGTTGCCTGCGACTTCGTCCCGCATAGACTAAGAATTTGCGTACCCGATGATACTATACTATCATATATAATATCTATAGAAGTATTGAAATTCTAGTTTGAGCCGTAGAAAACCCGTTCCCTAACCAATAAAAAGTATCCTATGTATTCTCAGAGCCTCAATCTATCTCGAAGTATGGATATGGAAGTATGGAATATGGATTTGTTCAAAAACATTTATTTTATGTTATTGGTAGGCAAACGACCACACTGGCCTCGTCATGGTAAGTGATTACTGCGGCCCTTGGACATAAGAAATCATAAGATTTCGAATGCGTTGCCAGTCTCGAAGCCCGATGTGGAACCTCTATGCCTATGCCGGTAATTTCACCGGCTGAATTACCCCCTTGCCGGAACAACAACAGCGCGAGCTAGCTATTTGGCGACGAGTTAGCGTGTAAGGCGGTGGTGGGTATCCGGACTTTGCACTAGGACCAACAGCAAATTGACCCTTACATGCATTGACCTATAATAACATATGGACGAACAGTGCCTAACAGAATATATCAAAATATATGGAGCAAACTGACATTAGAAAATACGTTGCAATATGCTAATACCGCCTCTTTATAATATGTGTCAAGATAAATATTTTATACAAAAGTAAACCTAACACTATAAGACTTAAGTGTCAAATTAACTGAGCGCCAAACGAGTGCCCGAGTTGTTCGGGCACCCGTTTTGACAGGCCATTTTTCTCCGGCTGATTGTGAATCTTTACTTATAAATAGATCAATGCTTACATGTAATATTTGACTCTACCTTCGTTTCGTCGGAACAGACTAGCTAGACCCATTGCAGTCACAATCCCAGGGAGGGGAGTCAAAAGGGATCATGAAAGGGAAGAGGTTGATGGGACTATTTGATGAAGACCTTAACCCAGCAGTGAGTAGAGCTGAGGGGGTCCAGAGGGGTAATGAAAGGACAGAGAGAGTAGGTAGACGAGGACTGATAAGGAAGAAACAGAAAGACAAACTTGTTGCTATCTACAATGGCCTTAAATCAATTAGCAAGGGCTGTCTCGCCTCTGTAGCCAAAGTCTGGCTGTCCCCAGCAGCCAGTTGCATTTTTGAAGCATCCAACATAATTCTTCTGATATACAGCGGGCGGTGTGAAAAACCAGCCGACAATTGAGCGTCCGCCTTCGCGACCCTCCTTAACATATTTGACCGCCTTTTTCCCAAATCTACCAATCAATCACGATCGTCCAATCTTACCTCTGTAGCCAGGGTCTGGCTGGCACCAGCAGTCAGCAGCATTTTGACGCAGGCGGCATGATTCTCCTGAGCTGCCATGTACAGCGGAGTGAATCCTGCCGCTGATTGTGCGTCGGCCTTCGCGCCCGCGGCAAGCAAAGCTCGCGCGACTGCCTCTTGTCCGGCTAGGCATGCTATGTGCAGTGCTGTGTTGCCTGAAAATAAAGAGAAAAAATACGGTAATTGGTTCAGAAGGGTACGTAAATAAAGCATAACCAAATAAGCCGTTCCGTAGAATAAATATGAGCTAACTGGAGTGGAGTGAGTGATGAAATCTTTAAAAGATGAATCGCTATCAGCTGGCCTTTTTTGGTTACCTAGTTCGTTTTTGTTGTTTTAATTGCCAGTTAAAGATTTGTTTAAAAAAAATCGCCATTTTCTTCATTGGTACATCTGCCTGTGCAAAGCAGGAGCAGCTAATAAGTCATCTACGTACGAAAATCATTTAAAATTAGAACCGGAAACTTTTAACCATAGTTACTGTGCAGGAGTAGCGACGTATTATAGTTGACTTTCAAACTTTACAAAGATGTTTAATAATCAATACAATGAGTAAAAGTTTTAGTAGACACAGACACTGTTCTATGCTTTCGATATTCGTAGATACATGGATGGATAAACGAGGCAAGCAAGACTTCAGCTAAGTTAAGGCCTGTATCGACTATGCGCGGCCGCCGCGCGAGCATTGTTCGACCGCGGCAAACCTGGGTTTTGGCTCGCTAGCCATTTTTAACGGTTACGTGTGGGATTACAATTGATGGAGATTGGGGAAACGGATAGAACGGAAGTTAGCCGTAAAGCGAAGGATTTATACCGGGAAAGGTAAGTAAATTACCAGCAGAGGCATTCAATTTTAGTCCTCAGCGGGATTGCTTGGGCCACAGAGACCAATTACCATCAGGTGGCCTGCTTTATTAATGCTGAACGGACACCTTTTCGGTGAAACAAATTATGTTGTATTTATTAATTGTGTTGAGTTTTGTATTTATGTTTCACTGAATGTCCTATTTGTATCTTCACGATGTTTTCCATCACTGGAGGGTAATGTTACCTTTCTTCGTGGCGGAGTCTACGGTGGCTCCCCGCTTGAGGAGCACCTCGACCACCGAGATGTGGCCATCTTTAGCTGCCAAGTGAAGAGCGTTCAGACCATTCTGGAAGCAATAGACATTCTTGAGTTAGAACAAATTCATATCCTTGGAAAGCTGTGTGGCTGGTACTTCTCGTTTCCACATTTCGGTATTGAGACTATGAAAATGCAGATGTTTCACAAGTTTTATATACTGTTTTAAATAGGTACTACTCTTTGTATTACTAGTTTCGAATTCGATATTGACATAATCTATTATGTCAAGATCGAATTCGAAATTCGAAAACAGTTATCTATAACTGTTCTACCTTTTAACTAATAAGGAAATACGCAGCCCAAAATGTTTTAAATTTCGTGACTTTCTGCAAAAAATAGGCCCGGTTCCTAAGTATATCCGCCTATAAACATATAAATATATAAACGCCTCGTTTTGGCTACAGATGGTTAAAATTTAACATTTACGACATATAATCCATAGCTAAAACCAGGCGTTTCATGGATATAGGATCCCGGGGGTTAGTAATAAATTAGTATTTTATTGTCAACGGCATTAGGGCTACTCCACGTTATAGATTACATAATCGTGCCGTGATATATGCATTTTCGTAGTCAGCAAATTACAATACTCCATGCAAATAGTTCAGCCGATACGATAGGGTAGTGGCAGTACAGACACGTGGAAATTGTACGGCTTCTATCTGATCTAGTTAACGGAGAAATGCTTTACAATTCGCAGGAATACCGCTATCAATGCGTTTAAAACTCGTAGTTACTGAGAAAAACGCTCGTTAACTAGGTATAAGCTATGGGAGTTCAAAAACGCTGAACTTTTGGTAAATTTATCTACTTTTAGATATAAGTAAGCCGTAAAAAGGCGTAAGTAAGTGAAGCCGTGGTGGCCTAGTGGTTCGACCTACCGCCTCTCATGCAGAGGGTCGGGGGCTCGATTCCGGCTCGCACCTCTAAGTTTACTTATGTGCGAAATTCAATTTGAATTAACCACGGTGCTTTTCGGTGAAGGAAACATCGTGAGGAAACCTGCATGCATCTGCGAATTAATTCAAAGATGTGTGCGAAGTCCTCAATCCGCACTGGGCCCGCGGGACTATAGCCCAAACCCTCTCGTGATGAGAGGAGGCCTGTGCCCAGCAGTGGGACGCAAATAGGCTGTAGTAGTAGTAGTAGTAGATATAAGTATGTCAAATAATTCAAGAAAGATACATGTGCAAATGGTATAATGTAAATAAAATAACAAATGCGTATAAATAGACATATCAATATCAATTAAATTTAGTATTACATTTCATATAAATTAATCAATTACATTTCATAAGTCTTATTATAATTAGTTTATTTATTATTATTATTTATTAATTGTTTTTAAATAGGTAGTTAGTTTTAATTGTATTTGTTTTTTTTAGTTTTACACTGTTTGATTTAATAAACCAGGATGAGTGCAAATAAAGTAGGGTATAAAAAAAATAGTTCTTTAAATTTCAACCTCAACAATACTCTTTATTGCACACATACAAAACACAGGAAATACAGAAAGGATACGCAATTAACAGACGGACTACCAAGCACATCAAAGAAATGTATTAAATTAAAAGTAAATTGACAATGATCAATTAAATGAAAACAATTGAGCAAATAAACAGACAAGTGCTATTGCAAAATATGTACCTACGTAGGTATGTATAGAAAACAATGACCATTTCGTATGAATATTTCCTGTTACAACTTTAATTTTCTAAATATAAAAAAAAAAACACGAACGCCATTGTTGGAATTCACCACGAAGCTACACACATAAAGTAACTAAGAGGGTCGTTTTGTAGAACACAGTGAACCTTCTGTTATTACTTAAGCTAGCATGATTATACATTTTTCAGCTTGGAATCTAGCCCCTGAGAATGAATAGCTTGAATAACCTCCTCATTAAAATGCCATATCGCTAACGATTGCGATGCTTGCATCTCAACAATGATAGCTATACTTTAGTTCAAAACTAAGTCATAGAAAGTTATATAGTTTGATTTTACAGCCAATTTCTTATACCTACTTGGAAAGGTAAATCATAAAACACCAGATACATTTAAAAAGTACAGTGTTTTCTTTTTAGGGTTCCGAGGTCTACAAGGAACACTTGTAGTTTCACCATGTCCGTCCGTCCATCTGTCCACACTATTGCTCGGAGATGCTTAGTTCTAGAAAGCTGTAATTTGGCATGAATATATATATTAGTTACGCCGACAAAGTGGTACGATAAAATTTTGATATATATTTTTTTTAGGGTACGTTCCCTACTCTTAAAATGGGGATGTATATTTTTTTTCTTACGTGCCCTATGATGTGGGATGTCGTTGAATAGGGCTTGGAAAAACATTGTGGGTTTGTTAAAACCATTTTTTGATTAAACGATGCGTTTGTGAAATTTAAAGCTTATATTCATATTTTGCATATTTCATCCAAAAGGTAAAGTAAGCATAATTAAATTAAATTAGTTAAATTACTTACGTGGGAGAGCGCGACTGGCATAATTTGTCGTAACACGGGTAAGGGTTGGCAATTAATAAAAGTGGCGTTCGTAACCGAGGTGACGCCTAACGCCTAATAAATTTTAGGAATGTGGAAGGTTCATCCATACTAAGTTACTACTACTACTACAGCCTATTTGCGTCCCACTGCTGGGCACAGGCCTCCTCTCATCACGAGAGGGTTCATCCATACTAATATATTTAAATGCGAAAGTAACTCTGTCTGTTACCTCTCACGCTGCAACCGCTGGATCGATTTAGATGAATTTTCATCCCGGAAAAACGCATATTTCCCGCGGGAACGCGATGATGAAATTTGTATACAGGCTACCTAGGCAGCGCCATCTATTATCGCATTTAACATTATTTCGAGCGTACGCTGTTTTGTTTGAAGGTTGTCATTCTAAGTTTACCTTACTTCTTCTATGCTGCTATAGACAGACGGAAAGGCTAACGGCCAACCTGATGGAAAGTGATCGTCGCCGCTCACAGACATTTCCTACAGCAGAGGCAGGTGTCGAAGATATTCAATTAGTAAAAAAACATAGGTAATGTACCGCAGTAGGGCAGGTTAATTTTTATTTATATTTCATCTAAAATAGGTCTACCGGCAGCTTTAAATCTAGGTAAGCAATTAACCAATATTTTCTGCCCACGACTTTGCCCATGTGGAATTCGGTTATCGCATTCCTTCTTCTCCAACTACCTCCATACCAAGTTTTATCTGAATTGGTAGCTATAGCGATTTAAGGTGAGTATGTACCTACTCATAAGCTCGTAACAGTCGGACACATCTACTTTCGCGTTTATAATAATCAGCGTGGATAGACGTTCTCAAAGTACCTAACAAACAAATATGAAGGCCGTCTTGACGTTTACAATGAACACATAAATAGAAAAAGGTTTTTATGTATTGCGTATTTATGTGAACTAGTACGGCACAGTGACAGCGTAAGAGGATCTGATTAATTTCCACCCGAGCGTAACGCTGCGAAGGCCGTCTAGGTATTATTGATATCGTGAATTAAATATTGTTGTTCATATTCTGTGATCGTAAAATGCTACTTTACATAATAATGTATAATAGGTACTTTACGTAAGAATGCAATTGAATAAAGAATAAAGGAGTGGTAATAGTAATCGATCTCCCACGACCCCAAACCTACCGCTAAATTCATTGATGAGACAATTTATGACTGAAATAACGTGATTCGGATTCAGTGTGCTACTTATCTTATAAATAGTTCTTCTTAGGTAATTGTACTAGTAATGGACAAAGCGTCATTAATGGACAATGGTACTCTTATCATTGACATTTAAGCACAGATGACATATCCAATCGGGGTCTAAGACTATAAACGCAATCCAAATTCGAGAAATATCATTCGTACACGTTGGTAAATAAAACACGTTTTTAAAGCAGAGCTATAGAATATACTTAGTTACAGAATCATTATTGTAAGTATGAAACCACACAAACGAGTGTATTCAATTGAAAATGTTACGACATTTACCATGGTACATTTTTAACTGGGTAATGAAATAAATCAAGATAACGAGGAACAAACAACCTTTTCTTTAAAGAGTGTCATTAAATATCTTCGAGAGTGACGCCTCTGGTGTTGCAAATGTCTATAGGCGGCGGTAACCACTTTCCAACATGTGGGCTGACTGCCTGTTTATCACATATAAAAAAATATAAACTGTGAACATTAACGTCTCGACAATAAGATCGTGTTCAGATATTTATGCTCACCTTATTCGCTTCTATATCTGATGCCGACTGTACATAGCAACGTGGATCTCATCTCACAAAACAATAAATAATGTCGAATAGAACTGAATCACGGAATACGAGGAATGAGAACACTTTTCACCAGAGCCGTTTCCGAGAAGAGGTGAAGACGTTGGAAAATTGCTTCGAATCTCATTCAATAGTACTTCAACCTAAATAAATCAGTCTTGTTTTATATGACGAAAACATTATTTTATCTTATCGTCAATGTGGTTTCATGCCGTCAATGTTCTTCTACTTGGAAAAATAATTTTCTCACTTCCCAGTCGGTAATTCCTACAGTAAACTAACCTTAGGTACATATTTACATAAGCCCTAAGCTTTCAATAATATTTAGGGGACAAAGTTCATAATATTCTAATCCTACTTTACCTACCCCTTGTTATATAGCTTGGAAAATTGTACACGTTCAAACAGGTCAATTAATCCTAGACAGCAACACCTTTGGCTTCCTGTAATAGATAGGGATGACTAAAACACGGAAGCCGAAACCCTTATGAGGTTTTGCTCTTTAAAAGGGGGCACGAAGTGCTTGCCTTAGCAAGGAAGCTTATTTGAGACTTGACGCTACTTCAGTTTTACCTCGCCATAAGTATTCTTTGTTCATTATTTAAGTAATCTTTAGGAATTTAGACTTCAATTTTCAGTCAGCTTTGTTTCAGTAATTTATTGAGGACAGTTTAAAATTAAAGTACTCAAGAGAAACAGATCCTATTCTATTCTATATAAATTAATGGCTTCTGTCTTGGACACTTCGCCAATATCAAAGTAAGGGCCACAGGCCTGCAAGTTGTTCGGTAATAAAGGTAGAAACAGATTCGTTGTAGCTTTGTATCCAAGTTAGCTTCGTGTTTTTTTCGCACTTTTTGAGAAAAACTACATGGTGTTTCTTCACGAATTTTCGTGAGGACATGACTGCCTCGCTGTAATCAGCTGCAAACTACCTCGCCGCAAGGTCCTTACTTTCCGGACCTCGGCAAAGAACCATGTAGCGTCGTTTCTTACGAGCTATTGCATACGATTGAGGACGATCGAAGTTAAAATAGTTACAAAACGGTGTACAGTTCTATTCCCCTGGGTTAAAGAGCCGGGTCACCCACTGCCGAGGTCCTCTGGGTTCCTGCGACCGTGATACGCAATGTTATGCATCGTTATATGCGCAGTTAATTGCATAGTAAATACACTCAACAGCAATGAAAACGGGTCACTTTGTATAGCATTTTCCATAAAAAGTGACCCGAATTCATTGCTGTTGAGTGTAGTTGCTAATGGGTATGTAGCGCGGCTTACGGTTACACGATATTTACGATGGAACCACGAGTTTTGATAAAGAATTCGTCTGCGGAGAATTTAATACAAAATTTCCATCCTTTAAACTATCTTAGCGCTCATTTATATCCCATATAAGGTACCTTTAAGCACCAATTTACTATTTTTGCACTGATCCACAGTAAGACGCAAATATTTTCAGATAGAGATGTTGTTTATTCGTAATCTTACTATTCTTTATGTACATGGGCCACAGCGCAGTGACCACTTACCATCAGGTGGACTGTGTACTCATCAGGGCTTGAAACCGGTTTTTGCCCCCATACAAATAAACCGGTTTGCTTATCGTTCTTTCGTTTACTATTTCATGTTTAATAAGGCTATAAAAAAATACGAAGTAATAACCTAAATACACTATGGAGTTCCACATATAGAGTATAAAATAATTCTAAATATTTGGCTATTTCGGGGTTTTTTTAATTAACCGGTTACAAGCCCTGGTACTCATTTTCCAATCAATGCCATTAAAATAATACGATAAGCTAGAATTCCTCTATGCAAGCAGTATTTAGGTTACCAATGTCCAATAAATATTTCTAGCAATGCAGAATGTAGACTGACAAGGTGCCACTACGAGCTCATCTCGTTTGAGAAAAAAGAACTCATTATTTAAAAAAAAATGATTTTATGAATGAATTTTGCGATTTTTTGGTTAAATGCGTGAAGAAGTAGTGGAACCCCAATCCATTCCACGTTTTCAGTACCTACTGGTGTCTCCGACAGCCATACAATATTGTTATGCCTATTTAGTATACGTAGATACCCGACACTGAGAACGTCGAAAATTCCGTGAAATCTAAACTACATATTCAATTTGGCAGGTATTTTACCTGCCAGGAATATGGTGAAGTATACCAGGAAACCTTTCTGCTTGGTCACGGCCGATGGCACACTCTTGCGAAACCGTTCCAGTAATGATGACCGGCAGAATAAGACGTATTCATTTGTATTGTTTCTGCAATTCATTTGCGATTTGGCCCGCGTTGAATATTTTAATGCGAAATAATCTCAGTGTAATTTGCAACTGTTGAATTATCAATAGACTATAGTTTCTCCCCGCAACTTCGTCCACGTCGGTAAGAGCGTTCCGCGGCAACTATGCGTTTTTCCGGGATAAAAAGTAGTTAATCTACCCCCATACCAAATTTTGTGGCAATCCGGACAGTAGGTTTCGAGTTAAAGCTGGACATACGTACATACTTAAGTAGCTCGGGACCGTTCTTCCCCCATCCCTTCCTTTCCCCCCACACGAAAGCTCAAGATTGTTTCGTCAATAAACTGTACGGTTTAGACGGTTTTCGGTTTAGTTGTAGAAGTGTAGAGTACATTTCCTAACATCATCCATGTGGTAACAGATTTTCCGAGCCCATCAACACTGGCCATAAACTGCGGTGACATCATCGGATAAACTCATTTCCCTTTGCCAGCATCCTGGCAGGTGCAATCAGCTCGTGAGCATCGCGACGGCGTCACTGCGACTAGGGGTGGGTTGATTGAAACCGTCAGTTAACTATGCATATTTTACGGCGGCGATATTTAACGAGCATGAGTCCGTCAACTGGGTTTGAATCAACGGGCCCTAAGTCATCAAGTCACTGATGTTATCCATATTCATGCATTCACTGATACCCGTGGTGGCCTAGTGGTTTGACATACTGACTCTCATGCAGAGGACCGGGAGTTCAAACCCTGCTCGCACTTCACAAA
Source organism: Aethes cnicana (assembly GCA_963971205.1). NCBI lineage: Eukaryota > Metazoa > Arthropoda > Insecta > Lepidoptera > Tortricidae > Aethes > Aethes cnicana. Next base: position 4,668,114 of record OZ020297.1, read on the forward strand.
TATGGATATCAGTGACAAAGTCCCAGAGAATTTACAACGCTTTCCAATGAAGGAAAACATCTGCACTGTAGTAATTCAACGATGTATGTATGTGAACTCCTTAATCCGCACTGGCTCGGCGTGAAGACTATATATATGTATATATATCCCAACGACTATTCACGTCCCAGTTTTTGCGATATGACCCTTTTAACTGATAACACGCTTCTCATAAATGTATATACGATACCTATAATCGCGAGCAATAATATAAAGATAATTTCAAATAAAATTCCTATTAATTATGGATGATGAAGTCCCAACGAATTCAAACTTCATATGAAGGGCTATAAGGTCTCCAATATAACAATATCTCGTACTTTCGAAGTGTGAAACCGCAATTTAGCGAGCAAACCACTACTTAAGCCGTTGCACTCGATTAAAGAAATAAATACGTGTCAGTAACGCGAATTAAGTTTAACTGTTGTGGCCGCTTTTAACTTTAAAGTAATGTACAGTCGAGTTCATTCATATGTGTGCACTTTTGGATAACGGACAACGGAGAAAAGTGTAAAAGTCCGTACTTTTCGGTGAACTCGGCTGTGTTACTACCAAGAAGTCTACAACGTACCTATGGTGTGACGCGATACTAAGCCTTATAGAGAGAACCTTGCGTGTCAAACTGGGATGAATATTCTGGGTTAGATTTAGTACCTAACGGTGACTTATAGGTACATATTACAGCTTCTGATTTCTAAAGCCGGAACCCCACTGCTGCTAAAGTAGCAACCTTGCTTACCTGGCTATATTAGTTAGTTTCGCTAAAGCTGTGGGGTTTCTATTTACCCTAAATCTGTCGATATCCTTTTTGCGGCAAGCTCACGACCATATTTCAATATCACGAATTCCGTAGTGTCGGAAAATATACGAGTGATACGTACAGTAGAGTCTAAACGCCAATATGTAAGTAAATACACACTTTTGTACCTTACTTCATTGTAATAAATTCCACAATTTATGAACTCGACCGTACATCCTTGTTTTTTGCGTTAACACTAGTGGGGCAATATGGGACCCTTTGCCAAAAGGAAGCAAGTTGTTTTATCATCTTTTTTTCTAGGAAGTAGTTGGCCGTAAAGCATTTTGGTTCAGTATACAATCGACTTTGATCATCGCAAACGCGCATTTCTAACTACTTTTTTTGTATGTTATTACTAATAACACTTATTAGGTCCCTTGAGAGTAGTTTATACCCAAAGTTGCAACTTAGAGAATTTTGTGCTACTTGTGGAGGGGCCTATTCTCAACCCCACGGGTTTAGGTCAACCCTTAACAATGTTTGCACTTGATGGTAAGAAAGACCCCCTCCAACTCAACAACGTCAACTGTGCCAATCCAATGTATCAGTCTGAGGCCGTCGGATATTGAATTTACATTTGCAATGTCTACAGGAAACGGCGCCCTCTAGCGGGAAATAGGGACCGACGGAGGGTATTTTCATGTTGAATCATGGCTGATTTTCCAATCGAATTAAATACGAGTAGAAGTGTAGAGAAGCTGCAAGAAACTGGCTAGCTATGGAAGGTTGGAAATATCTTGCAGTTGATTTGTCTATTCATAGGGAAAACTTCTATGTATGTAATAAATACCATCGGAAATCGATTTTCAATAATAAAATAATATAAAACATTATTCTTTATTCCCTGAAGGAATCTCAAACAACTGTACTGTTCTACCGCCAGCAATTTTCATACACTACTATAGCCATAACATAACTATAACTTCAGAGAAGCGCTTGGTAAACAAAAATCCAATTTACCTCGGATCATTTATTACAGTCTCCAAGCATTACGTAACAATCCAGGCAGAAGCGGAATCCGTTACTCAGGTGTTTTTGCCAAGAAAATAGGGTCTCGTCTAGGTAGTTTTTCGTCCAAACTATATCTATCTATCTACTAGCTCTGTTATAAATGAGTCTTAACGTTTGTGGTGTCAGAGCTAATGTCTATTAGGTACTTATGGAAGTTGTGGTTACGGTTACGGTGGAACGAACGATTGTGACCAAAAACACAATATTAATGTTGGTTCTACAGAAGTTTTAAATACAGCCGCATGAGTAACTAAGTTAAGGGTCCTTTTGGCTTTCGGTAATTTCGGTCATTGCGCTGCAAATGTAGGTACAGCACGACACAACTTAGAAGGCGCGCGGTGAGGCACTTAAGCCGTTGATGCAGAGTCTATTTTTGCTTAATCCACGCGCCTTCTAAGTTGTGTAAACCTGTAAGCAGTTGAAGGTTTCAAATCGATCCGAATACTCACCGAGTTGCTCGTATCAATGTCTTTGACTGCGCCGGAGTCGAGAAGCTCGACCACGGTATCGAGGTGGCCGGCGCGCGCCGCTCGCAGGAACGCCGTGTTCGGGTCTATCTGTGGACAACACTCTGGTAAGGCCAGGGTCTCTTGATCGTAACATACAACGCTGCAGTATGCGGCATGCGGAGCGGACACAATCGTATGAAAAACGTCTATAATGACCACTTGATGTGTCTGGCATCGCATGCCGCATACCGCAGCGTTGTGCGTTACGATCACATAATCCTTTAGAATGAAGAATAGTTTGTAGCTACAAACAACATTCAAAAAACGAGAAAGATACACGTTTTTTATAACCTTCAAATGTGAGTGCGGAACTACACTACGGACTCAAATCAAGAAACACTCTTTAACCCTTCGATTCGGGTTCCCACCACCACCACAACATGCAGCCTATTTACTTCCTACTGCTGGGCACAGGCCTCTCTTAGAGTTTGGGCTATAGTTCCCACGCAAGCCCAGTGCGGATACACATCCTTTGAATTACTTCGCAGTTGCGTGCACATTTCCTCACGATGTTTTCCTTCACCGAAAAGCTAAGTGGTAAAGTCAAATTGAATTTCGCACATATATATAAGATGAGACATAAGTAAACTCAGAGGTGCGAGCCGGATTCGAACTCATGTGAGGCGATAGATCAAACCACTAGGATACCACGTTTCGTTCCTAAACTCTCACGGAATCATAATCTACTCCCGACTGGGAAACAAATTTATTCAGCACGCTCTTAGTTGTAGAAACAGTCGTCAACGAACTATCTATGACCTAACCTCAAATTCTAAGTCCATGGTGTAAATAGAAAAGCAACCTAACCATGTGGGTTATAAAGTGGGTATTGCGGTTGAAGAATTGTGTGATATAGGTTAAATTGATGTCGATTTGTCGTGACGCCGGATTTCATGCCGCGGCCGACAACCCGCCGCCTAATCCAATAAAAGGTTTCCTTATTTTGCTCCATTTTTCAACAGGGCCTTTATCTATTGTTGAGTAGCCCTTTTTCTCGTCTTATCTAATTTAAAAGGACAGTAAATCGCCTACGCCATTATAGAGGTAAGTAATGTGTTTTATCACGAGTTTCTATTGAGATAAGTCGGATCATATAGTTGCACGTTTAGAAATGGCGAAAATTCGAAACTTTTCCTGTCTTTAATAACTAAATAAAAGTGGCACATGAATTCTCAAATATCGGCCTCTATTTTCACATCGAGAATAGGATTATAACTAGAATTAAGTACAGTACCTACACCGTGTTGTTTTCCAAATGGCAAAACTACTAAAAAATGTACAGTTCCTCCAGTTAAAGTTCCTATGTGTCTCAAACTTAGTGTCGTTTAATAGAAATTTAAATTTCAAGTCCTTGAGGGATCATCAGCGATTAGAGATATAAGATTCGATCTGCTGCCGCTGCTGAATCAGCGATATTGTGACCGTTTACGACTGTTCGAAAGATCAAATCGATTACTTGGACGACTTATTCGTTTCTTAGCTTTGTCTATTTATGCGTTTATGTTTATTCCACGAGATGGACAAAAATAACGGTCAAAATATATAACAGACTATTGCGATTCAGAGCATCACGTTGTCAGAATAGTGATTTAGGAGTGGTACATACAAGCAGCCAAGTAACTTATTATTTATCATTGGGAACAGCTCTCTTTTGGATGAAAGATTAGACACCCCATGTCCCTTTTTATATCGTACCTACTTTTAATTAGATTTTCAATTACTTTCCATTTAATTCTGCTCTGTCTATTTTCAATAAATGACATCTATGCAATCGACATTGAATAGTAAAATATAATAGTAGTAGAAAGTAGGTATTATATGTACATATAACAATCAAACTCACTTTCGTGTCACAAGATTAAGTAGGTAGTTAGGATTATTCTAGGTACATTTCGTTCATAATCCATAAGGCCTTGTATGAGTTCTATCCATGTGTTGAAGAAGTTCCGAACCATTTCTGATGTTTCTGACTTTTGTTTGAATGGTAAATTAATAACCCTGTGCACGTGCGAACTGCTGATTTATGGATCCGAGTTGATATTAAACATATCGCTTTTATACTTACGACTCTAACTTCGCTTTAACGTGGCTTTATAAAATTCATATTATACTCGTAAACGTCCTTGAGGTCCAACTCGGTGGTTGACCTATCATTAACAAGAAGTTCGCAAACTTTTTAACTTACGCAAAAACGTTATTTGCAACAATAAAGTTCCCAGTCTAGCATGTTTTCATTATCCTGATTAGCCCTGTGATAAATAGTAAAAAAGACGCAAAATAATTTTAAAATACAAGACGCTGTGTTCTGTTTTTTTTTTCACGGTCAAATGTCAGCTTTATAGTGCACCAAAAACCTCGTTTGAGACATTATCCGCACGCGCCACTAAAATGATTGGATTTGAAACATTTGATTGGTAGCTTATACTTTTTTAAGAGGGAAGAATAGTACCTACTCGGTCGGTACGATACTCGTCCATACAAAAATTGCGAAAAGAGTTTTTCCACTTCTAAATATTTATTAATAAAATAATAAAAGAAAATATACTTAATATTTTCCAATCTCCATGTTTTTTTAGTATGTTATTGACACAATGAAATACTAGGTTTATAGTTTTTCCTCTTTTTTATTTGCAAGAACTTTGCATACATAGCAAATTTAAAAAAAGAAAAACCTATAAATCTAGTATTTAATTATGTCAATAACATACTAAAAAATCATGGAGATTGGAAAATATTTAGAAATGGAAATACGTTTTCTCTTCTTGTATGGACGCGTAGTAGGTATTCTTTCCTCTTTCTGCCTAGCCAAAACGTTAGTTACGAAATCTGTAATAAAAAAGGAGGGTTGAGGTCTGTTTGACTTATACATATCTGCCTCCATTTGAGTCATTTACACTATGGAGACAGATCAGCTCTCGATCAAGCCAGCTAAATTTTTTCACTTCGATTCGGCCAGACTCATTTTTAAACCGGAGCCTCGACCATTTTTATGTTGCCTACACACTAACTATGCACTCCAACGATACTTCATTTCACACGCACCACTAAAGTGACGGAGTAGACGCGTCGCTCCAGCGGCAGAATGCGCGCGCCGCACCAGACCGCCATGGCGGCACTGACTCCTGCGCAGCGTCGCGGTTCGGCGGCTGCACTACCTGTAGCCACTCGTGTTAGAAGCAGTGTGCACTGTGCTAATCTAATGGCCACCCAAGGCATCACTGACGCTGTTATTGCGAGCAATATCGATCTAATAGTTATTCAGCAAATTTGTCAGAACTCAACTCGGCAATTTTACACGGCAGTTACGAAAAAACGCAGAAAATGTAAAGTACCTTGGTTTAATCGGGAAGAACTAAGTCTAACATTTTTGGTAAGATAAAAGTTAGAAATCAGCTGTCAGTGTTGAGGCTGTAGATATGTATAGTATGAGGAGATATAGATAACGCCACGACCAAAACAGCCTATTTACTACGTGCTTCTTCTGGTCATGCCTCTTCTCACTAAAAGAGAGTTTGGGCTATAGTCATCTATAGTACGAATACGAACTCAATTTAACGGAAAAGGAAAACCAAGATCCAAGTCCACGACAAAAGAAAGTAAATCTCATGCTAACAAAAACTAGTCTAGGTAATAATTAGCTGTCGCCGTAGAAACTGAACATAATTGTAAACCAATTAATCGATAAACCTGCGCAGACGCAGCCCGGCCTACAATTAGCGACGGCTATTATGGACTGTCACATTTTTTACAAGGAATCCAACATCTTACAAGATCGATGACTTGAAATTGCTCGTTCGAGATCGATATCGACCAAGCACTATTTTTCATTTAAATCATTCTTTCGAGTAAGTATATTAAATCGGTACCTTACGCAATCTAAACTTGACAAATAAGTATCAATTAATCTAAATCATATTAGCCGGTGAAATTTCTGGCACAGAGGCATTCCATCTTAGGCCTCAGGGTAGGCAACGCATTCGAGATCTTATGGTTTCTTAATGGGAGATCATAGGATTTCGGTGTCCATGGGCCGTAGTGACCACTTACAATCAGGTGGGCTGTGCGCTCGTTAGCCTATACTATACCATTGGTATAAAAAAAATTCTTACAATTTTTTTTTAAATTCAAATTCGAAATTGCACTGCCTTGTTGTGTGTAATTTAAAGTTTTTAAATGTAGCCAAAACACATGTCAATCCAGAATGATCCTTGAAAAACAGTAGACACTGTTAGAAAATAACGAGCCTGCGTAATGGTCGCGATACGTACGTATATCAAGAACAACTAATATCTTCCAACTTCCATGCTTCTTTTATTTCACACACATAAAGAACGGCGAAACAACTACAGATGCAATGAAGCATGCAAATGAGAAAAGCATACATGGGCCTACGCAGCATCTCACCCAGGGGGGCAAGACCCAGCTTCTCACCCAGGGGGGAAGCGCATATTCATTTTGTACGGGGAGACCAAGTTCCAGGGGGGGGGGCTGCCGCTCCCCCCCCCCCTCGGTATGCTCATGAAAGCATAGGTACTCGTTTTAGTAATCCTATTTTCAGGATCAAGTTCAACATTTGAAGCACATTAAAACGAGTCAGTAATAGGGACTAATTACCAGATGTGACGTCATGACCAGACACTGGAGATCATCAATCAGATTATAATTTCGGTGTTCATAAACAGTGAAGCTATCAGCGTATAAGACTCATCAGTCAGCCTCTCCAGTTAACTGTAAAAAGTGTAATTGGGTGCCGTGACCAATCGATTAGGTGCCTACTTGCATTGCACTGCATTGCGGGAGTACTAAAGGACGGGTCGTTGCTTTTTTAAGGTGAAAGACGTGAGCTGACGGAGTAATTTTCGAACGAAGAATGGTTGTCGTAGTTGTTGGTGTGATTTTGTGTTTACGCCGCCGAATTCGTTCGAGAAGTAGAGTGTCTTTTTGTGAAACTGCCGGTACTGACGAACTGTATTTGAACGATAATCACTGTGAAAACTGCAAACGAAAATGTGGCAAATCCGTCTGTACTGTACCGGCTAAGGTTATGAAGTTGAATATGTCTTCTTTTACAATTGTGTCGTTTTTATGTTAAAGGTCACACACATTGTCAGTAGTGAACAAGGCGCTTCCAGTATAATAATGCATACTTACTGAAAATCGACCTTATTGACAATCGAAAACTTTTTAGGTTAATTAGGTATCGAAAAGCCATTTGGAAGATTCTGTGCAGTCAATATCAATAATATAACAACTGATAGGTTCAAAAATCATGAATAAATAACCTAATGCATAATCATACGAGTAATTGAAGGTGAGTTTACTCATTATGAAATAGATTGGGTACAATTATATAAATCAGAAAATAAGAAGGCAGCTGTAATAAAAAAAGAGGAAACCATATTTACTAATACACAGACTTCATCTTGTTTTACAATACAAAAACAACGAACTAGAAAGGAAAGGCTCGTTGCAACTGGTGCAGCGGTGAAAGTATAATAATCAAATAACGGTTCTATCATAATAAGAATGAGGTGTCGGTTGTAAAACGTCGAAAAATTCAATCAGGCCCTAAAGGTACTTAAGATTTTTAGGGCGAGGCTAAATAGTTCGATAGTTCTGCTCCGCTGCTGTGTCGTGGAACGCTTGGTCATGCTTACGGAAACTTTTATCCACAACTGGCAAAACATTTCACTAAGTAAAACAACCCTTAGCACAGTGTTTTTAAGAGTTATTGGTGATTTTACCAAGAGCTAATAGTTGGTAGTGTTTTTTTCAATCGGAGACGCACCGTTCTTACTTCTTATTGGCCTACGACTACGATCTTTTCTTCGCTTTGTTGTGGAGGCACGAGACGCACGGAGGATAACGATGGACTTAAAAAATCTTGAAAATCAGGACAAATTTAAACTTAAATATTAAGCTAAAATGGTCCAACGTTCTTCTTAAACGGTTTTATTTTATAGTCTAGCTAGACAAGTTAAATTGATTTAAGGATTATTTTACAAACTCTTCCGTTACTGATTAAATAACTGAACTGAACGTACAGCCAATACGAATTGCCATAGAAAGGTAAAATTTGGCAGAGAGTGTACGGGAGCACTGAGAGAGGATCAGTAGATATATTACGGGACCATACATGCATACCTTTTGTATTAGTACTATTAAACCTAGTCATAGTTAAGAATGGAAGGAAGGACACATGAGTTTCAATCCAGGAGGTACAATTGTGAGCAGAACACTTCCAGGACCTGAATCGTTATAAAATGTCGACGGATGTAAAGAATGTCAATCCATTTGGTACAATTCGACGTAAAAGATATGTTTCTAGTATGAAAAATTTAAAAACCCTCGACATAAAATCTGACAAGGGTTAATAATCTTGCGCTGAAACTATTTTCTAAAAACATAAAGAGGAGTAAGAACACTCGACTAAACTGTCAAAACAAAATTTAAATCAAAATGATAATGCCTATACAATAGGTACTTCCACGTGGACTAGTTTTTGTGTGAATGTAATCTACAATTTGATTACTCGAGAGCAAAGTATTATGATTTTTATTATGCAATCACCATTTTGATGATTGTGTGCGTATTTATGATCAGCGCTGAAGGATATAATACCTACGTATGTTTATCGATTTGTGGATGATGATTTTAAAAGACCTGGCAAAGACATAAAAATTGGCCTAAGAGGCCTACCAGACGTTTAAAAAAATAATCAGAATGATATTATACTCATACTTATACCACAATTATATTGTAGTTGTATTATAGGTAAGCAACAAATTGAGTCATTGCAAATCCGTAGAGTCACGAACGAAGATAAATCATATTCGAAACATTGATCGGATCCTTTCTTTAGTATGAAACATGGAAACTCCTCGAAGCTACCAACAAACAGACTCTTCTTCTTCTTGCGAACTGTTATATTTTCACATTTATGCTCTAAATAAAATCTGTCAAACACATATCCGTTGCCGAAAGGATATTGAATATAGGAACAGGAAGTGAATACTTAAATAGAAGCTTTCCGGATTCATAATGTAACTTCCATAATTTCATTGTCCAAAAATTAGTCCAAACCTCGTTAAAAAATCCAAAGGCTGAATGAAAAATCACACAAACTAGGTTACTGAATATCGGAACTAGAACGGGCGGGACGGGATTACTCTAATCGGATTAAACATTGAAATGTTACCAGAAATGCACTCAAGTGCGACATCGAGAAATTCACGAGAAAGAATTTTTGGAAAATGAGTGTGCATTTTGCAAATGCAAAGTTTCAAATACTATGAGATTGGTCAAAAATTATTGCTGATCAGGCCAATTGATATACTGGGAAGCGTGCATAAAGAAAGAGAATTTGAGGCAGGTACAACTGAATTTGGTTCTTTGAAGACTTCCAACATACCAACATACCAAAGTGGTAAATGTTTGTCGGAATTCAGGTGAAAGCGGCAGCAGCAGAAGGCAGAAACAACAGCTACAAAATGCTAAGATTAGTAAGATTACTGAGCTTAAGTACATAACGTATATTTTATCAACGATATTATTACTCGTAGGTTTTCATGCATTTACAGGAAATTTGCCACCTAATACTAACGTGACCTATTTTAAATCAAATACCCGCGTTGCACCCACGCGAAGCGACCTGACCTGTGCAATTGATTTCGCACTATGGCACAGTTCAAGGAACAATTAAATTGCCTGAAATACACTGTGAGCGGATTTAGTTGCCTATCTGAAATAATGATGTGTGCAAATTGTATCAATAGTGCAGAAAATGACATGGTGAAGTTGTGCAGCTGTGGTAAAGTCGTCCATTCTTGATGATGATGGTTTCGAAGGACAGATAAAATGAAGAAATTATAAAATGTATGTTACAGGCACAATGAACAGATCTGAAACATATCACGCAGTTGTGCTTCCCGTTTAGGGATTCTCAAGGATTTCAATTTAATTATGAAGTACTGTTGAAACTTCCGTGACGTTCTATATAGAAACTTCTGAAACACTCGAGCTCTCACCTGCTGTGTTAATTGAATCGTTGGCAAACGTATAATTATACAAGTACTTGTTTATTACTTTCCAGATCATATTTTCGAGGTTATTTCGCTGTGGAATAATTTTTGCTTCTCAACGGACACTGAAATGTCTCAAAGAACCAAAGGCAAATTTTAACCCCGAGTGAACTCTTATGGGTTCTTATAGGCTTCAGCTTATATACCACTCAACAGCAAACAGCAATGAAAACGGGTCACTTTGTACGGAAAATCCTATACAGTGACCCGTTTTCACTGATGTTGAGTGTAGGTTTTTGGTGTCTCGTCTACACGAATCAATTAATCATAATTTAAAATGTTTGATGTTTGTTTTCTATTTTGTTATTGGACAAACTAATGTCCATGAATCTGTAGGTACATCTTTAGGAGCACCTAAACTACTCTCGTAGAGTACTACGAGTGATTTGTAACCATAATTTGAGATTTTAAGTGAACTTGAGATTTTTTGCAAGCACTTGTATCTATGTGTATTCTGCGTCAGATCGTAAGTTCTGTTCTCTGGCAGCCTGACACGGCCCGCTAGGCGCCTTGGCACGCCTCGGGTTACCTCCCATGGGTATCGCTGCCACCTGCGTGTCCGGTGACGGATAGTGTAACACGTCCTAGATAGCCAGGAAGTGTTCCGTGTTATTAACAATGAATACTGCCACAGGTACCGCTGCTGCTGTGTAGTTGATTCGCGATATACTACTACTACTACTACCTATAGCCTATTTGCGTCCTACTGCTGGGCACAGGCCTCCTCTCATATATATAAAATATGATTTGATTAATTTCTTGCAGAGCTTTTAAGGCCAGCTTTCTCCTCAACTAAATTTCATCAAAATTGAGCCACTTACCTATGCGTGAGTTTGCTTAGATTCACTTGCATTTGCCTCTACAATAGCGGATTAATTACACAGTACCGGGGCGACCGAGGTTTTACTCGGGCGAAAATAGCTAAAATGAGTTTTTCCGGACGCAAGACCCCGTATACTACCCCTATAATCCAAATTCCATCCCAACAGGGCCGTTTTCGAGATAGCGATAAATAAATATAGATGGTTAGCTCGTTTAAAGTACAAAATTTGTCGGCATTTCACACTTGTCGCATGCCACCCTTACCGATATCTCAATTTAGATACCCTTCACAAACGTATGAAATTACATGTATTCTCTTTTAAAAACTTCCTTAAAAACGTTACGCCACCAAATTTGCCGCCTCTAAAATCTGCCGCCCTAGGCGTAGCACGTTGGAAAATCTACCACTGCGCTTCTCCAACCAAATAACCAAGTAAGCTCCGCATATTCTCCATGTAATCGACACGTCCTCGTTCCCAATGTATACGAACCATGTAGACGCGCTGTCTCCGAGTCAGCATAATGAACTGGCGAGCTCCTTTCATAACAAAAGACCAGAAACAGGTGTCACGCGTGTCAATTAATACACCTTGTAAACGTGTGTAACAGTTTAGAGTAACCTCGCCCTTGCGATTAATAAATAGGTCGTTTCGTTTCGAATTGCGTGGTGGCAAAGGGAGCGACGACGCCAACGCCATGCCCACCGTGGCTAGCGTACATGAGCAATACTATCATTATCATAGAAATTTTAATGGGTTTATGGGGAATTTAGCTTTATTGGTGACTAGTTGGCCCGGTGAATGTTGGATGCGGATGAAGTCATAATAGCATATCATACTTTTTCCCGTATTACTTATTTATCTACATAGATGAGATCGTGCATTGATTTAAATATAGCTACAATTTCAACAATCGTAACATTTTCCCTTTCGAGTAATATTCAGAATATAGGTTCTAATATTGCCTTAAGTATTTAATGTGGCTATTTATTCAACCAGAACCTACCGCAGTGCGATTAAAGAAAAGCTGCATTGGTATGTTCTCCCGGTTAAGTGCCGTGAAATGGTTACTGCTTGTGCTTTTGCAGCTTTTACCAAGATTACATGTAGTAGAAATTGATTACTTTCTGCAATGTTCAATAAAACTGCTAGTTTTTACTGAAATTAGCGTTTCCTAAGGGTTTCTAAACTCTTTGTGTATGTATTATTCATATTTGAGCGGTCAGTAAGTTATGGTCGCGGGAACGCGGTGGATGCGAGTGGCACAGGATCGGTCTGAGTGGCGCGCCTTGGGGGAGGCCTATGTCCAGCAGTGGACGTCTATCGGCTGAAATGATGAGCGTTCAGTCGATTGGCTTGTTGTAATACAACACTGCTACGTTGATTTGGACCACCCACCAAAGGCACAAGGCAATCGAGAACACGTCCTAAACATTTACCGCTAAATCCCACTCCCATCATTAAAGTATTATATTTCATGCCCTATAATTGCATTCAGGAATTTGATCGGATTATCTTGAAATTTAACATTGTTGAATGTATAGTCTATACAAGTATACAGAGAATACGTGAAATAAACAGAAGTTTATTTGATACTCTAATGGAGTGTATTTGTTGCCACAATATAATACCTTTTCAGCAACCGTCCTCCAATCTATAAATACATACAATCCGCCTACGTGTTTCAAACACGCTACGTTCAACGTGGGAAATGTTGCTATTGTAATTTTCCAGGCGCCGCGTTATTGTCCTCAACATTGTGTTAATATACTGAATCTCTTTTCTGTCTGTTTTCATGAATTTAGTTACGGCCTTTTATTTTTCTTTATGATCGTTTTAGGCGCCAGTCTCCTCTTTTATTTTCGTGTTGCAGACGAATTCCTCGTTCCAAGATGAGGCATTTTATAAACATTTGAGCTTTTACATGTATAACTTCACTTACAGTAAGCTTATATCAATTTAACTTATATCAAAATATTTTTTAATCTTCGGCTAGCCTTTAAGGTTCTAATAAAGATAAGAAAGCAATTCAGATGTACAAATTGGTAAGGACAAAATGGAAATTACAGACCGAAATAAATAGGATGCTTTACGTAACACAGGTAGGGGTATCATGTAATAGGTCGATGCCCTGTAATTTAATTTGCATAACGGGCAACAATTATAAATACACCTTGTTTTTACCTACACAAACAAACAAATGCCATCAGAATCCAATGAGAGTATTACTGACCGGTGTTTTCTACGTATACTTCATTTGTTTGATAAACGCAATTGCCTTATTCATTTACATGAAGTCAGTTCATCGATTACGTTCACAGGACCAGTCAGTCTTCTCCTGGTGTGAAATTTGGCGGTCGATTCGGCAGTTGGCAGACGATTTGAAACAACTGAGCTCAAGATAATGTTTTTGTAATTATTTATAGATGCCTATGCCCGTAAAATGTGTTTTAATTTTTTCTGACGCTATATACCTATTTAAATTTGGGAGATGCAAATAATATTCGTACCTAATATTATGTTGAAGTGAGCTTGCACCACTCAAGTCTAAAAAGCCAGCGTGTAGATAAATAAAGAACGTAAATAAACACAAAATGACATCGGAGTATTGTAAGGCACAAATTACAGGTCGAACTGAATAAGTAATAATGGTGTCGTGAAACTTCCTGGATCGATTGCAATGAACGAACAGTGACGAGTAGTCGAGACAGTATGGCGGTCCAAGGATAGGTGTGGTGTGATGCTTAAAGACAAGTAATAAAGTAGGTATGTGGAGCGATAGGTTTACTTTCAGGTCAAAGCAACTAACGACGAGCTTTAAGTCATCGAAAGGAAGCTGTTCTTTTCGTCAAGTATGACTCCAGAGACAGGTGATAAATGTTAAATTCCTTTGCTAGTCTTTAGAAAAATCTAAAATTGTTATAATGCCAAGTTTCTTTGATATCTCAAAGTGAACTCCCGATTAACATTGTATAGTTGAGATTTACTACGCAAAGGTCACTGATGCATTGGGGGGCAGATCTCCACTTGCGGTCATCTTACGTTTATAGTAAGCCTTTTTGTGTTGGCTTCGGTCTTCGGCCCCATGAATGCGAATGACCGGCTAATAATCATAATTATGACGGTAACAAACATCTATACCAACCTTGCACATCGGATAAACTTTAAACCGCTTCAGTCGGTCACAGCCGTCAAAGCTTAGAGCGTAATATACACTTTAGGTAGTGCCGCTATAGTTCGAATTGTAGCTAACGTTTGCAATTGGCGTGGCGATCAAAAATATAACTAGCTTTTGCCCGCGACTTCGCCCGCGTTGAATTCGGTTATCGCGTTCCCGCGGGAACTATGCATTTTTCCGGGATGAAAAGTAGCCTATGTCCTTTCCCGGGACCTCAACTATCTCCATACCAAATTTCATCCAGATCGGTCAAGCAGTTGAAGCGTGAAAAGGTACAGACAGACAGACAGAGTTACTTTCGCATTTATAATATTAGTATGGATCACATGGATAATCGGTAGCTCCGACCAGAATTCCTGATACGTGACTGGTGAATTAGAACTCGGTAGATTAATCGATGACTAATTGCACGTTGCACAATATATATTCCAATTGCCATCCTTTATTTAGACCGAAGAACTAGCCACTCGAGGCAACTAAAAAGGCTAAAGAAGATAAAAAAGGCCCTTTCTATAAGTACAACTTGAGAATTTAAAACCCCCATGATTAGAAGTTGGTCAATGAGGGTCACTCATGGGTCACTACGAGTGAAAAATCCGCTGCGGGCGCTAGTGGCGTTAGTGTTGATGTCAGCTAAGGCAGCCATTGGTCATTTTGCGCGATTTGACATGATTGCTATAGGTTTGACAGTTATAAACCAGGTACATCTCTCCAACCACCACCTCAAACGCCAGTCTCCAACGCGAGTGGCGCCCGCTGGTGACAAAACGCCCTCATTCCTATCAATCATCATTTTTTTACGTCGAAGTTTCTCCGACTATCTCCTAAGTATTGTCAGAATCATACAATATATGATGAAACATTACTGAAGAGTTCAATCCTCATTCATATTTCTACACCACAGTCCATCAACCAGGCATAGGATCAATAAGAACGCAAGCAGAGTTCAATGTAAACATTTATTACGGCCATTGAGGCGCCATGCCATGCCCCTTGAAGCCGTAATTGGGTCAAGTCATGCAGACGCTCCAGACTTGTTACCCAATGAGGGTTGGACTTTCATCGCCAATTCATCACTTTATTTATACGTCGAATGCCATGGCAATTCTTTACCATCTTTCAGTCTTAACGGACCTTTATCTAATGATAATTCTTTATTTATTGTAATTTATACATCCACGGCAACCGACGTGCGCTCTACAACGATGGCGCCATCAGTACTTTCAGCTTAACTATTTTGCATCCTAACAAGTTTTCACAAGCATGAAGTGGACTACAAAAGCTTCAATAACAAAGTTAACAGGCTCCTACATCATAAAACACACGTGAGCGGAACCAAGAACTATTAACAATGTTTACTAATCTACAATGCACTAAAAATAGATGTTTAAAGTCTTAAGCGCCGTGCACCGTAAGTATGTACACTATTAATTCATAAAAGGGAACGTTAAAATAAACCTAGGGAAATCGATTGAGTACGAAAATAAATTCTCGAGCGGCCATAATTCATTCATATTTGCAATTGATTGCTGTTTGGTTGATAGGTAGGTATATTACAAAACCTTACGCAATCAAATGGATATCAATAATCAAGTGGAATGCTTAAAAATATCAACTATAGTTTATACAACACCACCTCAACAGCCTATTTACGACCCACTGCTGGGCACAGGCTTTCCTCTCATCACGAGAGGGTTTGGGCTATAGTCCCCACGCGGGCCCAGTGCGGATTGGGGACTTCACACACATCCTTAAATTACTTCGCAGATGCGCGCAGGTTATACTCACGATCTTTTCCTTTACCGAAAAGCTCAAGGGTAAATTTAAATTTAAATGGATGTAACTTTCCGTCAAAACAGAAATGAGGACTAACTTTAATCGAAATTATGTCAAAACTTTCTACCCTTGTACTTCAGTAGCATCTGCTCTATTAGCTGAGATTGACTATAATTACTGTGGTTGCCGCTTGAAACTAAGAACCAAAATGAACCTCAAAAATGAGAATACATTGAACTAAGGAGTTAGCGAAAACCTATTTCACCTGATTCTTGTTGTTGTTCTGTTTTCAAGTATGCTATGCGTCTTTGATGTTGATCCTATAACCAAAAACATCTACGATTTAAGTCTCCATAAACTTATAAAAAATTATACTCGTGATTCTGCAGCTACTTATGAATTGAGCGCAAAGTCAACAGCCACTTAAAAGATGCTCGCTGTCTGTGTCTCGTCTCTGATTTGCCAATAATTTCTCGTTCCAAGATCATGGTCAATGAGTCGACATACAAACAAACAAGGTCGAATAATGTGTGTATGGATGGATGTAGGTATGGGTATTGGGTATGTATATTCACATGGTCTAGTTATAACGCGATCAAATAAAATAAGGCTTTGTATCGTGTAGATTTTTACGAAGATTTTTTTAACGTACCTACTACGATTAGGTAGGTAGGTACGTGGCGAGAGGGCAAAATGATTATGATGTTCTTTTATGTTTGTATAGTGAATTGTTACGGATATTTTGCATAGAGCATAGACCATCAGAGCTGCATTAATAGAAGCAAATTGCTATTGATTCTGTTACAACGCAACGCCGCAAAAATTTCCACGAACGAATTTTGCAGCGCTGATGCAAATGCAATTCGTTACTCGCCAGCAGCTTCACAATTTGCATAACTAGTTCTCGTGGTTCTCTAATGTGATCAATATTTTTGAATAGGTAATTTACTCTACGAGAGTTCAAGTAGGTCAAGCCTCCGCACAGACCCTTGCGGTCAAGAGTTAAAATCCAAAACTATATTTCAGTCAAAGACTTTTCATCCCGATTCCGAATACAGCAAGAGTCATGCAGTTCACACACGTCGACTATTTAGTATTTCATTTCTGCCTTATGAAATCAAGGTGTTGTGTTCGAAATTTCTGCAAAAGGGAGTGACGAATTGCGTGAATATACTGACTACGATTCCAACTTGTGATGTGCGTGAACGGATTACGGGTAAAAGTAATTAGCTAACTTGTTTAATTATCTAACCACATTATGCTGCTTGTAATCGTCAGGTAATCCCTTGTTGGCATCGTAAGAGGATACCTAATTCGATACGACACGCGACGTGTTAGAACGACGCTTTGTTTTGTGACTAGAGGTCTACCTACTGAAGATAGAAAAATATTGTGGCTAGACGTAATAAATGACGTTATATCTTGAAATGAAATCATGTGTAGTGTAGGTACCTACTGACTCTACGTACGACAAAGTACCTATATTTAGCGGTGATTAAAACTGTGAGGTAATTTTATAACTTTTGCCCACGCTTTAATAAATAGGTACGTACTCTAAAGGACGTGGCGAAGGCACACACACAACAACTATTTTGCCTTCTACAATCAACTAAGGCCCAGTAGCATGAAAGAACTTTATAGGAACAGTCTGGTGTTAAAAATTGCCAATTATAGACAGACACCACTAGATTTACATTAAGAAAACTCAAGCTTCACGGAACAAAATAGGTATAATAAGGAGACGACTAATCGACTATAGAGCACATGTTATTCTTATCAATAAGGTCGACACGTGCTAACGAAATATAAGAGGCCCTATGCTTAGAGTCATCGATAACAGAGAACAGACGTTTTTTGTAGTAAATTCGGACCACACATTCTTTATGTGTTTCGAGTAGGTACTTAAATCTAAGGAAATTGCCTGGTGACCCAATTTTTGTCTTATCGTATTTATAGGTGTTTTTACAATCGTGTATTTTAAGCATTCCGCCTGGTTGAGGGAACAAGGCGGGTAAGTATAACTACGGTAACACCCGTCATTGGCCCCAGCATCAAATACCTATATTAAAGAAACCTACCAATGCTGGCTCTGCATCGCATAAACACTGTACCCGCAAAGCTCCCTAAACATTTCGCCCGATCTAGAAGCTTACACATTACACAACATGTTCATAATAAAAAATACTTTGTTTGAAGCGGGACACAGAACAAAATTTTAGGTCCTGTAGAACGTTACGAGGGAGCCGCAAAACATTGAGAAGATACATTGTGTCGAGAGCTAATGCCACTCACAAGACTTTATTATTGATGACTTTTTAAGAAAAAAATCTCTAAGCATTCATCAAGTTGCAAGTAGGTACTTAACGTCTAATTAATTAAGAGACACGGAAGCCCCGCCCACGTGCGCCTGCGCCGCTGCGGTGTATTGTTTACGATTGCACAACGGATCGTGATTGGTTGGTAAAAAACCTTGACATTGACATTTGTTATTACAACAGTTTATAATTCATCTGATCTGTTAGACGTTTCATGTAGCAATTAAGTATCTGGATGACTTTTTAGTCACATTTAATTTTTTTTAATCTATACACTTGAATTTACACACCTATTCTATAGCTTTATTAGAAGCAGGTTAGTTCAGTGAGACTTAAATTGGTTCAAATAAAATTAAACTTAATTAAGTTACAATAACAATTTTTAAATGCGGGGATAAAGTCCACCAAAAGGAACTAAAGGTTAAACTTCTGTTTGAGACGAATATAAAACGCCTATTTATGTTCAGTACTATACGTATTTAATTAACTGTACAAACAAAACAGCAGATACAGATAGTACAATTTTCCCATTAAACAGGCGTGTCTGCAAGCAATACACGTGCTAAACAAAAAGTACATTAGCACTATGTGTTTAATTAAATCGAAACACGCAGAACGACCGTCCATGGATAAACATAGCCCAACCTAACCTATAGCAATGATGAACAGACGAAAGACTGAACTGAAGTCTCGAATAGAAAAACCAAATATTAGTATCATGGCCCAAACCCTCTCGTGATGAGAGGAGGCCTATGCCCAGCAGTGGGACGCAAATAGGCTGTAGTAGTAGTACCATGTCTATGCCGTATCCATCCACTTCACTTCGATTTGGTCTTTGATGTCACCGATCGCTTTGACGTCCAGTCCGGTGATTATTTCATGACAGAAGCCAGTCCATAAAGAATATAAAATCTGGAATTATATATTTAAGTTAAGTTACATATGCTAACATAGAGCTAGTGAATTAAAATGTATGTTTTTCAAGACGAGTATATTTAAGGTGGTTGATAGGTTGAAGTAGAGATCTTCTACTATCTAAAGTCCCGCGCCTTCACGTTTCAAAATGCTTCAATTTTTTTTATTATTATTTAAAAAGCACCACCAACACTCTCAATGCGTAGTTGATGGCTGGCTCAGCACGTACACATGTGTTGAGAGTGTTGGTGGTGCTTTTTAAATACATTGAAGCGTTTTGAAATGTGAAGGCGCGGGACTTTAGACGGTAGAAGATCTCTACCTGCATGTATGTAGATTGGTAAGAGCGGTATTCATCGTCAAAAACAAAGCACAAGATGAAACAAAGGTACGCCTACGTTCGACTCCTACAAGCTATAGAAGTGTACCCGGATCTCCAAACTTGTAGCATAATGTTTGAAGACAGCATGCTACTCAGAGATGATACATTGTGTTGTGTAGTTCTGAAATCCGAAGTTATACTATACGGGAACTAGGACAAGCAAGCCGCTATTGAAACCTTGAAGGACGGTGAACGAGCGTGGATTTATCTCTAAAATGCTTCCAGTTTTCCAAGTTACATCATACGATCTGTGTCTGAAGCAGGACGCAAAAGCAATCTGTTCTAGCACAAACTAAAAATTACGATGCGGCCTACTTTTAAGTTTTATAGGCGAACAAACAGCTACGTTAGCACAACAAAAAGCTCTTAATTTTCCATTCTTTTTGTAGACTGTAGCAAGCTGTGTTATGTTATGACTCGAATGGAAGAACCTCGTGAAGGTTGGTTTTAGTTTAAAAATGGCAAGACACTGTTAAGTCATCCAAATGAAAAGTTTTGTTTATATTAACTGTTTCTCGATTAGACTTGTTTGCAGGAAAGTCTGATATTTTCTGTAATAAAGCAATCACGGTATCCAGGGATATTTGGCTATCAAACATGTCGTAAAAGTAGTCCATTTGCGGCTTACCGACTGGACATAGTTCAAGGGAGTCTTGGCTTTTATCGGAACATTTGTAGGAAACTACGTCGCTTGGGATTCGAGAAACCGAGAAAGTTCGACGATCCATCACGGGCTAGCGACAAAATGCCATTTGTGGTAGCTTCTTTACCTCTTTTTTAGTTACTTAATGTTTTTAAGATCACTGCTTCGAAAGAGGCATCACGGTTGTGAGAAATGATAGTATTAATTAAATAAGGAAGAGATAAATGTTTTGCAAAACAAATACTGCAATAACTTCACTACACCTGCAAATTAATTAATTGCAACGATGGAAATGGAACGAAAAGGCTTGAAAAAAAGGAAGTTATAAAGTCATTGTCTCCAACCCAACAGGTTTATTCGGTTCAAAGCTTTTAAGGATTAAAGTGCTCCGAGCGCATTCTTTGTCTCTTTTGTTGCGGTAAAAAGTTATTTCACCCACGTCAATGTAGTGGATAATGTGAGCTTCGTCCTAATTGCTCGAAAGCCAGCCAGCAATTAGTGGATTAATGGATGTAGCTGAGGTGAGGTGAGCTTTATTTTAATAGCCTTTTGGAGACAGTTTATGTAGATCGTTTTTTATTCCAAAAAAATGGAAAACTGTTCGAGCCTACCTACCTCATGTTTTGAAAACAGGTGTGATATATATGCGTGCACATCTTGAATCGTAGCGTAAAGGAAGGAGTCTGGTTTCCTAAACAGAAACTAGCGCATTTCTAAATGCTGCAGTGAGACGCTTTCTAAAAAGTGACACAGCTCATCCAAACCAGTACAACTGAAATGGGCATAACGAGGAGGTATCACTATTTGCGGATCTGTGTAAGTACACAGGATGCGATCTCACTTTTTGGCAAGAATTTAAACAGGTAGGTAGGTACATACAAGTGTGGTGTATCAGTGTAACAAGGACTTACTTGTTTTACCTGATCATGCATAGCTCAAATGTGTGTATCATTACATTACAAAGTCTCTGTAGGGTCCATAGAGTAGGTACCGCATAAACACTTAACCGGACCTGCCCGCAACGGTAAGAGCAAGTGTAAATGTTGGACTGTAGACACACAGGAAAACACATCGAGTAGCATCCACACGCAACGCAACCCATGCTTACGCTGCATTTTGGTGCAGTCCCGTCGACTTCGGAACCGGTTCGTCGCTGCGCCGCACCCCGTCGCTCGCCGAAGCCCTAAGAACATTCTCGGTAAGTGAGGATGATTCTCAATTACCGGCGTCAGCAGTTTTCAAAGCATTGGGCGTTCAAAGTGCGAGTAATCAAGTTTAAAAGCCAGTAATCGTGCATGCTTTCCCATTGGGACCGTTTTTAGCGAATGTTGCGAACTCTTTTCATTCAACCCTAATAAACCATGGCCGTAAAACCACTTCTATATAAAAGTAACACGTTAGAGGGTACTTAGTTGATTAGGATTCGACGCGGTCAGACGGCGCTCGGCTGAGTCATTGACTATAGGGTTGTGGTAGACTCGTCTCCCCACGCGTGCCAGCCAACCTGGGCTATTCGTCCGACCTGTTATACGTCAAAGATTGTAAACCAAACGGCACTTTGTAAGTGTTTAACTCCACTCCATAGAGTTAAATAAACTTGACCAGTGTTTTGAACTTTTATCGACACTTACGCTACAAAACCTGATTTGCTTACTTTTATAGCGTACCTACTATTGAATCAATTGACGAAAATTTACATGTAACGGTATCAGTTTTGCTATAACAGTTAAGCTAATGTTAAGCACTACTTGGCCAGCTTTAAGCGTAAGCAGAAATACAAATTGCAAACATAAGATAATGCAAAGTAGTTTCTCCTGGTGTGGTGCCTGGTCTGAGAATATACAAATTGTAGATAAAAAGCCTCATCTAGATTTTGCGGAGACTTTGCAGAGGTAGTTAATAAGGCCAGAACAGATAAAGCAGTCAAGTCACGACCGTTAAGAGTGAGAATATCAATACAATTCCAAGTAAGGATAAGGCAAAATCATGGAACTGAATAAATGGTAAGCAATAAACCAGGGTGTGAGTGGTTGGACATACATTCAATAACTTTTCTTCGAAAGTAGGCTCGAGACGTTTTACGCTTACCTATATACTGACACGGATGATATACTCGTAGTGTATGAAATTTGTATTATAAATAGATATTGCGAAAGTATTACTTGAAAGAAAGTGCCGGGAGAAGAAAAAAGGGATGCCTTTATTGAATTTTGCACAAATGGAAAATAAAGTGTATTTTTTAGATTAATTCCAAGACGTAAGGTTTGAAGATCTTTAAATTGTGAATCTTTCTTCAGTAATCGCTTTTAAAGTTCATATACCTAACTACATTACTGGTTTTGTACATGATCTGCATTAAATAAGGTCTATGTAGACGATATCCACCGATTAAGACATATTTTTTATTGTTTCCCCCTAGTGCGAATTTCGAACGAAACCTTGAATATTATTAAATTTATAGTTTCAGTGACGTAACTAGACTTATATGATGAAAAAGGTACTACGTACAGTCGAGTTCATTTATATGTGTACACTTTTGGATCTTATTACAACGTGGTAAGGTGCAAAAGTGTGTATACACGGTGGGTCAGAAAATATGGCAAATAATTAACCCACCGTATCGGCTATCGATTCTAAGTATATTGTATAGGTCTTTAATTTTTTTCGAGTTGGTAAAAACAAAAATGTACATGGGATTGGTTGTGTGATCGACGCCTGAACCCTATACAAAATATTTTTTTTTCGAACGAACTCGACTGTACATGCCTATGGCCGATCTGACCTTTACATGTCACAAGCCGATGAGTTAATGACAGAAACAAGTCCTTGACAATGAAAGGTCCATGTCACGACAAGGGCCGACATTAATGGACCCCATTCCCGATCAAATTAACACGGACGAGCGTAGACCATCAAACTGAGAACGTAAATGCGTGCTTAACGAGGGACCCAATAAATCTTGAGGCTACGGAGATCATGAGAATTTGTTTTATTTGTTTTTTATCACACTACTTAATTTAGTTGACTGACAGGGGTTTCTTTCTATTCACAGGATCTGCCCTAAAAACACAAACGATAGTAATCAAAATATGGCATTTATGTATTTTACCGGATTGCTCCGCCATTTTTAGTTTCTCGATACCAAACAAGGGCGACACATATGGCACGCTATAGGCTATAGTCCGCCATATGATCACGCTGACGTCAAACCCACAAATGACGTGCCATAGACATTAAATGTAATCATTGCGGAGAAAACTTCCAGCGTCGATCAATCTCACTTGTCAAAAACAGTTAACTTGATAGATGGTTTAATGCCACAGATAGAGAGTAAAAGGTTTTTAACCAAAGACAATGACCGAAAATTTACTTTCTCCTAATAATTCTGATTCAGTGTAAGTAGCTGAATTAAATGCATGCTGTAATGATAAATAACGTATAAAACGGCGTTTTCTAAGCCAATAATGTCAGAACAGTCACGATTTTCGCAGTCACGAAAAATAACCCACGTTCTGCCGATGAAGTACCGTACCTATACATAGATAGAATACTAGAAGAGGAAACGTCGTGTCATTATTGGAGCCCTACGCTCCTGTCAGGGCATGACAATTCGCTACGTAACTGTATCTAATGCTTTATCTTTTCATCGAGTTGTACCGGTATGGACTGGAGTGGAGACAGCCATACGTTGAGGTAAATAAAATACGATGCTATAAATTGCAATAAATGGTTGAAGGTGTCGTTGGCGAACGACATTGAATAACGTATGAAGTTCTGATAATAATCACATTGCATAACAGTAAATTTTATACACGCAAGATCTAGATTTAAAGTCGTCATAAATATATCATTTACTTCGCGAAACAATGAAGATGATAATGCTGTTATAGTCTATATTATAATTATGGTTTTCATATAAATAAATTGCCTACTAACGAACGTCTGTTCGGTGTCATTAGCACTTTCTAGTGGCGCCAGTATTCAAAATGCAGCGCCACTTAATGCTGACCCCTGTGAATATTGACTTCCCTTCATTTCGAGATTACGAGACGAAGCAATGCAAAGTGAGGAAGATCGTGTAAGATTGGTGATCAATGAAGTGAGTCATTTCGGCTTCGGCGTTGTTCGCCGCGGACTGATGAAGGCGAAAGTTTACGGTCAACGAAAGTGCTTGTCTATTATTCCAAGAACATGTTCTACGATAAACAACATTGATCGAGTTACGTAAATATATTGGCTCTATCATAAATTGAAGCGTGATCGTCTATTATTTAACCGTCACTGTTTGTTTACTCTAGATTATATTATAAAATCTGTATGCATGTCGTTTTTAAAATGTTGCGAATCCGTATTTTACAGACTTAATCATGATCACAACCAAAAAAAAAACTTTAAAGAGGTTTTCCGATTACAAAAGTTTTATAATATCTTGCTTGCTCGGCCGTGATTTTATGTAAAGAAAAGAAAGGTATATTAAGTACCTAACCCAGTGAAGTTACTGCCCGTTTCACGGTTGATCTTCACGGTAGTTTTGCTTTACGGCAAATATTTATGGTTATTCTTGTAATGCGGTTGTTCTCTTTGAGAAAAGCCGCAGTAAGGAAAGAAAGAAAGTACAGTTTCGTAGGCGTAGGTATACACATCTGCATTTTTCCTTCCTTGTGCATGTTCTACTTCTCTCTGCAGTCTGCTATCATTACATGATTCATCTGTATTTCTATGAGGTTAAATGTAAAGAGAAAGGACTAAATAAATAACGGATAGCCTAGCCAAGTTAGTGAAACTTCGCAATTACAATTTATCATCTTTATCTGATGGCTTCTCCCCGGCTAATGAAAGATAGGGTTTCATAGAAAGCGTTCTCTTGTCGAATCCTTTGCAGCTTTATGAAACCGATTGTGGTATTCCCGCAATAAGTCATTTCGATGGCACGGATTTCATGGTAATTTATTTTTAAATTATAAACATTTATTTCTCAAAATAGAGATTTATGATGATTTTTTATAATTTACGTATTTTAATTTTAAAAAAAAAGATTAAAAAATATAATAGAACATTTTAAAAGTAAATAACTAAAATTCTCTAAAATGTATAAATTCAATATTTAGTAGAAGATAAATAAAAAGGACGATATACATATTTCGATGTTTTAATATTTTGAGCGTAGTTTGAATTTATTGAGGCTGCATAAAGAAAGTTTTGCATTTCCAATACACAATAATAGTAATGAAAACATTAAATATTAAGAAAAACAACTTTGTTTCCATTATTTTGGCGTGGGGTCTATGTATGTACGAATCTACACCGACTAAAGCATGAAACACTCTAAAGAACTAGAGATGCTATAATACAATGTCGTAATAATAAAAATAAATAAGTACAATGTCGTCTAAGGAATTATCTAACAACATTTTTAGATAAATCATATGCAAGAAAATGATTCGAAACATAAGACATGATTTTCTGTAAAATGAAACGCAATGAGAAACGTGCATTATTATTCGGAATTATAATGCAATAAATTAAATATTTTGCTTAACACACATCTATTAGCAACCATAATTTTATGTTGAAACGGTAGCCTAAAGTTTAATCACACTTCGTTCAAAACGAGCGACATACCGTCTTACTGCACGTAAAATATTCCCTGGCAAAATAAAATGTTAAATTTTCAAACATCATTGAGTCATGTTTCATCTCATTCGTCTAATATTGAAACAATATGGCAATCAATCAATCACCATGACCACGTTACATTGTTAAGATCAAACGTAAATAAAGTCCGCAGACAAAACAAAGCGTTTGTGTTCGAGCAAAAATATAAAACAAGCCCCAACATACTGGACAAAACTTCAAACTTCAACTTCAAAACTTCTCAATTCGAAATATAAAAAGCGGCTTTAGGAACGAAGTGAAGCGCTAGTCTATGGTTTTATCTCGAACCCGATCGCAGTTGTCACTCGCAGAAATCGCAGATTTTATAGAGATAGGTTTCTCCACTATAAATTCTCTATCGATTCCCTTTTCTAGCCAGTTTTCATGCCAGTACATTTGTTATTTTTGTTTGAACAGCAAAACATAATAAAGAAAGTAAGAGAGACTAATGTCCTCTCGTTCTAAACATGTGTTACAGTTCACCACGTGTCTGTGGACGAGTAATAGGGCTTTATTACGTCACAAACGCCGGATTCGCAGGAGTCGGTGACAGCCAATGTAGAGAAAAACAATTAAGGTCCTTTACCTCTACTACTTGGGGTTCCATTGCATAATACAAGCGCTCTTTCAATATCTCGTTAATACTGACATCATCAATATAGGTACATGTGTCAATCAATATTCATAAATCTTGGATATTTAGTTCAAACAACTAACAGTCGGAAACTTTGCACGAACGACAGCCATACAATCTAGTTATTCAAAAGACAAGACAGGAAGCGAACCGCGCTCCGGACACCCAACAAAGTGATATATCGTGTCGTTTAGATAGAAACTTGAATACAATGGGCGAAATAGAGGCTATGAAATTGTATCTACAAGTGAATTGGGTATAAAGTTATGGCATTAAACGATTTGCGGTAAATCCTGCTGCTCAAAGTCGCTACGGGAGTGGTTTCCTTATAAAGACGACTGTTTTTTTTTTTTAAGTATTATAACTTGGATACCTACTACCTAGACGGCTTCGTCCGTTGACACTGAAATCAACCGGTTCAGTAATTGAATCAATCCAAAGCTAGCGAGCCGGCGCCGGGCCTGCATCACGGCACAACTGGTTCCAGACTGGTCCAGACTGCAGACGCCAACACTTGAGGACAACAAAATCCGAAAGAAACTGAGAAACACGCAGTGAACGGCGAAAAAACCATTGCACGCTGATGTTTCGCTATGCAATTGCTTTTTGCGCGTTTCAGTGTTCGAGTTTTACGAATACAATTTATCTATGAAACCTCGGGAATTAGAGATCTATATCTATCTTCTTTACGTATATGGGAGTAATTTCGTGTCTCTTGCTTTCTGTCTGATGTATGTTTGTTAGAGTTACTTAATCTCCGGGACCATTGAACTGATTAAAATGCAGTTGTAAAGCATCATTCGGAGCTATATATGTATGTGGATATGTATTAGCTTTGTTTGATTAAAATCGGATATCGAAAGCAAAGTTGTTGTCATTTTTATATTCCACGAGGATTCGTCCTCGTGGAATAGGGTCGTCTTTATAAGGAAACCATTCGTCGCAGGGCACACCTAGTTTTTAATAATAATCAAAGTTTTATTTCCATATATGATAGTGGCGAACGCTTTAGTAATCACATGAGTTAAGAAACGAAAATAGTATTCACGTCAACAAAATGTTTGGTTTGCCAATCGATGAATGAACATTTCAATTATATGAGAAGCTCTGGGTTCGTTTCGTTGTCGGGTCTTTTAAATTTGATTAAAGGTGGACGGAAAATATTTCTCATATCTCAACTACAAACATTAAATTGACCACAAAGTTATCATCGGTGACATGTTCTACGAAACACATATCTTGTTAGCAGACGTGGCTTCCACGGCAAATGATTGGGCAATAATACGTGCATTAGACTGTGACGGCATAAATCCGATATTCTATTCTTTTGTGAACAAAGATCTGCATGCAGCTGCCACGCTCCGATAGAGATGTGACCACGTGGAGTTGACAATAGTTCCCGCCCTATATACACTATAGACACCGATATGAGGCAAACACTATTTTCTGTGAAAATAGTGAATATATATATGAATAGATATTTATAACATTAATATAACCTTTAGGATACATAGACGATAACATTTCAAAGGAAACCTACGACATTTGCTATTCTTGGAAACTATTTAAAACTTGAAAAACGCCTCGCTAAAGGCGTTAAATCTTGAAATGACCATCATTTTAAGAAATTTATTCGCGGACGTTGAAGATGGTACGGCTCCCGTCCGTTATAATAAGAGAATCCCTAGTGAGCGTTCAGGGGAAATCTCCCAATTTGTTGCCGCTAATCGGGATCAGCGGGAGCGTGACAACGGTCGGAAAACGAAATAAAAACACCTTAAATCTATTTATCTATCTGGTTTGTTTGAACGAAATCCCCTGGAAATGACATTTGGGAGTGACTTATTACGACTTATACGGAAATCTGCAATGTTTATGGAAACACGGAACAAGCATTTATGAGGAATTTGTATACAAACAATGGAGTCTGATTGGCACACACGGTTTCTATTCTATCAATGTTTACAAATACAATTCACTCACAAACTTAGAATTAAGTTACACATTATTAGTACGTTCCTAAATGGCATTTTCTTAGAACCTGCATCGTGTATTATGAGCCTACTGTCAACTTAAGCTAATGTATGAATAATTTATGTAAGAAGGCTTATCTCATTTGCATAAGCGTTTATTTTAACATAATAAATGTAGCATCGTTTCATAACGCTTTGGCAATGACCGCGGAGGTAGAAATTTATTTAAAGATCTTTACACCATTTACAAAATAAAACTTATTAACTACTAACACGATCGCTTACCATATGGTCATTAATTGCGCACTACAACATAAGGTTACATTTGTAATATCCATATTACACATATCCTCCAGTAACACGCAACGAGATGCGAAAAACTCTCTACGTCACCCTCGTAACATGTTAACCGTTTTAATAATATCTTTTCTACTAAAAGTCTTGAGTAATTAAAACCTCAATTTGATAGCTAACCTAGTAAATGACTGGAATATACCTGTTTTGTAGCAAATGGCAGTGTGGGCGGCCTTGCCAATTATCTTAATTTATTCAAATCTGCATTGGTGTCTGACGAATAGAGCGGGCGACTCGGTTTACGGCAAACATTTTTATACATTTGGAGTATGATATCATTTTTTCATCAGTTCGTTCTAATGTCCCACTGCTGGGAAAAAGCTGCACCAACGGCCAACCTTGTCTTTGGTCATTATTTGCCAGTCGAGTCACTAAAAATGTCCAGGTTATCCCACCATCTCCGCCTGTGTGTACCCCGTCACTATCGATTGGTTTTGGAGTACTTCCTGATGATGGTGACCTCAGTCTCACTAAACCGTTCAGACTTCTGACATCACTTATAGATGGCTCTTGCTCTAAAACTATAGGACATGGATGATATATGAATTCTCATACTGCGTAAATATCTGATCTGGGCTCATCATCGACATAAATAGCGAGCAAGCTTTAAAATTCCGACAACCCATTGACAAGGCAAGGTCGGAGATATAATAACGTCGATATATGCCACATGCATGAATTAATTTTGGACGTTGCAACACTAGTTTATTTACAGACCTGACATGGCTGAAATACTTTGCGCGGGAATGGCGTCATCACGAAGAATCAGCTCTGCATGAGACATTCTGACATCACAAATAATTAAGTCGATCCAGTTTGTTGTATTCACTGTGTGCATAGTTACTGGTGGGGGATACGAAAACCGACCTAGCCAAATAGGAAACTACTGACGGATTATTAGTAAAGTGAGCTGTCACCGTTGCGTATTTTTTATTTGCATTGCATTAAAAAGTACCTACATCTGGAGCGAGTAGTGTCATCCAAGGCTTCTTTTGTCTTGTTTCTCACTATGAAGTTACAAGCCTTTTACGCCACTGACACAAATTTTAGCCACAGGTGGTAAGTTCCAGTTATTAGTTCCTACTTCAATGGTACTCAAATTACGAAACCTAAAGTCAGCTATTGTCAAATCAAAGCCGTTCATAGCATAAGTACATCTAGACTGGAGCGAGTAGTGTCATCCGAGGCTTCTTATGTTTTATCTCTCGTTTTGAGGTTAGATAAAGAGAGATACAAACAAGCCTCACCCCCGCGCACCTGACATAAATTTTGGTATCAGTGGTAGTTCCACATATTTGTCACGACTTCCATGGTTCATAGGCCACTACGTACCTACCTCTGATTATATAAGACCCAGCAGAAATTAACAATTGCCAAGATAAAAGATGGCTGATTAACAAGGGCAATAACGACTATTTTATCTGAACTAACTTAGGTAGTTTAGTGTCGCTAAATAAGAGCAGATCGTATCATCGCGAATAGTGAAATCTGATCCTGAATCAAATTGACAGCGAGCGGCATCGAAACGCGTTGTATTTTCACTTGGAAAGAGCCTACGACTCTAATTAGCTCAGACGTCGCTTATCAATAAACTTTCTCCTCTATAGTACTTCCCGCCGTATATTGCTTGCCTTTGTTCAAGTACTTACCTTTATTTGTACGTTGTGCGCCATTTTTGAAACGGCAACGAAGGAAGAGCCTAATAAACTATATACGATGCTTCTGTTTTACGACCTAAATTCACACGCTGGGGGTCTATTATCCACCCACCACAATAGTTTTAGTCAATTTCCGGTGGAATCTGAACTGATTAAAAGTGAATGACTGCATATATACCAGGAGCGGTCGGCATGCAATATCGTATCGTGGCCAAGAGGCCGTCTTATTCGTGAACCACCAGTGGGAAAGAGACAAACTTCATAACGCTACTGCACCAGTTTCGTGTCCATTTTTCATGCGAGTCGCTCCGAGAGATTTTTAATTGAATTTCACTGTTGTTATTTAAATTGCATTTGACGTGTTTCGATTTTGTTTGCCATAATTTGTTCTATACATATCTATAGCAGTGGTTGCAGGGATAACTGCTTAATTCAATTTATGGTATGGGTTTCATTAAACTTCATGCGGTGAGGCCGCGTCTGCGACCGTATTGACCTGCGCGTGAGAAACTTCATACAATAGTCACAATACACACCCTTCTAACTAAATGCCCCATTAGATGCGTAGTCACGGAGGGACTAAGCACCTAATTCAAGCTCCTATTTACTTAGGATAAATTCTTCTTCTGACGTGTAAAAGTGTCCCTATGTGGCCAATTTGCTGAATAAATGATTGAATTTTGAATTTTTTAAATTAAGGCCGTTCCTATACCCAGCTCACCCGTCACTGTCACTGAAAGAGAAAGCGTTACGCACAGAACGCCCGATTTAGTTAGTATTTATCGCGTTTTAATTCCTATATAAATACCGTCTTGAAACTTAAATAATATAAATGGCATATATAAAGCTGTCATTGTATGCATATAATATGGATAATTTTTCTGTTATATTTAGTTTTACACTGTTTGATATAATAAACTGGAGTAAAGTTGGATTAAAGGTCCTAGTTAGAGGTTACTTTGGAATTAAATTGTATCGAGCGAATTTTCGTGAAACGTGTAACGAAAGGTGGGTGTCAATATAAGGATGATATAATCAAATATAACATATGTTTTATTCATATTTTTAACTTTTAACATTTCTTAGAAAAGTATGATCTTACATGAGCAATTTGACGATGCTGGGTCAGTGAACGGCCTTAAAACGTTGAAAGTTATGAATCAGTCAAGTCACATTTTTACGATCACAATAGACTCAAAGTTAGCCTGAATTTAATAAAACACCTTGGCGGTTATAAATTAAATTTGCTTCTTTGCGACGGAAATACCCGACGGAGCTTCTGAGAAAAAAATGAGGAATGAAGAAAGCGTCCATTACGTAATAAAGGTCAGCCATTGACTAAAAGCCTCGAGGACTTGCCGACAATATTAAATTTGAAAGTAGGGTAGAGTTAATAAAACCGAGGTGCAATGCCGAAACATAATAATACATAACTAAGAATTTGAGTTTTAGTTTCAAATAAACACACGCACGAATGACTCGACATTATTTACTAAGAGCCAAGAGCACTTTTTGATTAAGCAGCAAACTGTTTCTCTTTACAATTGAGTTCGGAACCTGTAAAAGTATAAACGTGTATCTATGGCACAGAGCTACAAATCTTTATACGCACGCAAAGGGCGTGTCTGACCGCGGCCGGTGTCGACTAATTTACCGGAGTTGGTGTGATTAAATGATGTAATGTAACGCAAATTGTCACCGGCCCTGGCGGATTTAGTTTTTTTTTTTTATACCTAAAGCCAACGAAAAATGAGCAGGTTACCTTGAAAAATCATCCACAGACCAGATATAGCTATAGAACTGCGTTGCAGAGCCTTCAATTTACGGTACACTTAAACCTTTTTAAAGACATAGTTTGTGTTTGGCAACTTAAATAATGCCGGTCTGAAAAACGCTTCTGCTATTATTTACTACTAGCCAGACGATGTTAGCGAACTGCCCACCAACCTAAGCTTTAGATTTCGATTTCGAATAGTTACGAGAAATTTCCAACCCACACTGGGCAACAAAGATCCCGTCTTTGCAAAGCCGATATAAATATCAGGAGACTTAACCAACAATGGGAGGCATGCTTGCAATGTTATGCCGCGGGCTCAATCGCCTCTGATTTAGAAATATTTAATTCCGGAAGCCTAGTAGGGCACCATTATCTGCACGGTGCAACGGTAAAGTTCTATTACCAGCCGGCCGGAAGGCATTACGTGACAGGGAACGCTCAATGCACTCTCCGACTCGCTAGCGTCATAGCGCACGCTTTATAATGCAACCAGCTTACCTATAGAATTACTTAAGTCTAAAACCACTTTGATACAGCCTAAGTAATTTAATCTGGCAAACAGAACGAGGCAAAAATTGCCCAGTTCAGCTAACAACCATAAACAAAATGCCCGAAGTTATGGGGCCTGTGAGTTACATGCCATTGTTTCGGTTCCACCTGGCTGGTTATCTGATGACGTCACGCGCCGCCACCTTCCGATGGAAGTGAACAAGTGGAGCCCCGGACCACAGAATAGATAGTAATAGATGCTTCAGTCATAGTGTTACTGTGGTTTTACCAGCTATCGTCTATGGTTGCCAAATAAATCAGCCCCAAAGAGCAGACTTCAGAAACCACGGCATCTATTAGATGCGCCAAATCCATTGGTGCACGAAATTTTCAGAGCCCATGAAAGCCAATTAGTGGTTGCGTTGCGGAATACCCCCTAAGCCTAATTATTCGGAACCAATCATCAATGAGTTATAACTCACTTCACTAAACAGTCTGATATCTGTAAGTAAACCCGTGTAGATATATCGATCGTCTCCAACGTTTTCCAAGGAACTGTTTATGAAAACTCTGTGTAGTCAGAATGACAGATGATAAAGTGCAGTGTCACAGACTCACAGCGCCATTCTACATCCATTCTATGCCCAACCCAGACCGCATCGTTGCGTTGTGGTTGGCTAGAGATAAAAACCATGTTCGTCTTCATCACATACATTAGTAATTGCGCTTTCAATAGCCTATTGAGCCTATTGAGGTAAAAAATGTTGCCGTAATTATTGTTTTTACGTAATGTCCTCGCTCAAACGTGTTCCATAAAATTCCAGCCAGGGCTTTAACATCTTTTTTCTTTAAATAATTATTAGACCTGTAATTCATCGAGATAATGAGAATGTAACAATGAAATAATACAATTGGCTTTGCCACTGCAGAAAAGGTTCGTTTGGTGTCGTGTCAAGTAAGTTTACACTTCAGTGATACCTTGGTTATCTGAAACCGACATGAAACGCCACTTGCAACCAACATCTGTCATCGCTTGAAATATGCAAACAGTCAGATAGCAGAATGGCTATTAAGTTACAGTTAACCTTTTTTAACTTACCTACTCACGATTTGATGATTTAACGATATGATATACATTTAGGTCATCCCCCGGACAATATAATTTCCGGATTTAAACATAAACACAGATTCTAGTAAAAGAAAACGAAACAAACCAAACGGTAATCAATCGTCGCCTCGTCTTGATACTCTTGATGCGGTCGGCAGCCACGCGTCGTGCGAAGTAAGTAGGAAAGGAACCTCCATAGTCCACCTACATTATGGGCAAATCTATCAGAATACATTTTCCAAGTTGTGATGTTATGAAGCATGAGGCCAAGCGCCAAGGCTCGGCTCTGTTGTGGTCACGCCATATATGATGTCACGCTATTGTATTGTGTCACGGAAAATGGAGTCAGTTTTCCTTAAAATTTTATCTCGTTCATTATATTTTTTTTATCTCGTTTTCATTTTCCAGTCACGTATGAGGGAAAAAATACGTTCGTGCGCGCAGGGCCAAAGAGAAGATTGTTGAAATACCGCGATGGAAGCACTGTCCGTTACACCAACTAAATGAATATGTAAATCGTTCGATCAGGTTCTCCGTATTTTCGCTTTTCCGAAATTACTGAAGGGTTCCAAGTGGGTTCCAATTACTTGTCAGTCAAGGCTTGCCTGGCTGGAATCTGGTATTGTACATACGAATGCGGACATGGAAAAATCGCTTATCTCCGCTACTTGTTTAGATAGCGGGAGCTAAAATAAAACCCACCTGTTGTTCAGGCGTGGCCTTTCGAATTGACGATCGATTCAGTGAAAGGTTAGAATTCAAATTAGTTTCTAAACAATTCAGAGAAACACTCCATTGTACTATAGTCATTTTGAAGGGCTAATTTGTATACTTTCACCCGGCACGGCCAATTGACTTTAACTCAAAACCACATAGAACAAAACATACAAACAATGACGTTAATAAGGCACAAACAACCAAACAATTTGGGCTGGCATAATACCCCCGGTTATCCAATCCGGGCCGGTAATATGAGAAAGTTAACGGAACACAAAAAAAACAAAAAGAGTATGTATGTTTGCATTGTATGAAACAAGCGATTACTGTGCTGAATAAATGAAAACGATTATGCATAACAGCATGTTTAATCACAATGCTAATTTGAAGTCAATTAATTTAATTTGAACTTCAAATTGAACCGATGAATGTTGAATGAAATGAGTGGGATTTTAACGCAACAGTGAGCTTTGTTTATAAGAGCAATAGATCATAGATATTTTCGGCACCTTCGGTGTGCCTGCTTCATATTTAATTCATTCGACAACACCGGGTGCGCGTGCGGCGACCCTTTACACACATTGTCGGTTGCTATTGATTGGCGTGCGTATATATTCTCGTTACGGCTTCAATGAATCAATTGCTATGCACAACGGCTCTCTACTAAATGTAAAATGCGTTGTAAATCTTTAACTACGGCATGCAACATGCGTTTCGTTTGAAGAAATGCGATTCATATGATTATCATTGTAAGTACCTACATGTGAGCATGACAACTTCATTATCGTGCCAAATTAGGCCGACGCATGGAAATTGCCTTTTTAAGAATGTAAACCTGCTAAACTACACTTTAAACAAAATTAGAAAAATCCTCCGCTCTAATTGGAGTGGTTAACCCAATTTGCCGCTAAATGACTCTTCTTGACTCGGTTACTAAACGAACTTTGCTAACGCATTACCCTGCCCTCCCAGGGAACAGGCCCGTGTGGCGGAATAATCAAATTTACTCGTGCACGCGCCCTTCCTTGCCCGCGTCGTAAAATCGGGCTTTCACTCTTCGCCACTCCATTAATATAGGCAAGCGCGATCGAACAACAAAATGTACTGTCACCGATTATGTTTTTCAATTAAATAATCTATTATTGGCTACCTTCATAAATAACAACATGTAAGTAAATAACATTAATCTTTCGGCTATCTAAACTCACTTACTCAAAGAGGCCATCATTATTAGACCTCCCCTAACATTGTCGTATGTGCGAGTTGAGAGGAAAAGTAGTGTTTTCGTTCAATTTTCGTGGATCTCCGTAACTTGGGCACTCTAAGCACGGTTCGATCTCTCCTCCTTGGGACTGACGTCATGTGGAGGGGGAGAGGTGTCAAGGTCACAAAACTCGACGTCGTCGTAGGCTATTCAATTTCATATTTCGGGAGCCTGATAAGCTGTTCTTCAACGACAATAGTTTTTACAAGTATTTTTGGAAACGTTCCCAGCTCGATTGACATCAGACGGAAATCGTAATGAATTTGCATGATTACCTACCAGGTAATGTTACGATAATTACGATTTTTTCCCATTTACCAAGCACTAGGTGGGTCGACCACGCCTCGCAATACCCAGAGCGTCACGGTAGCGACCTTGACCTTGCCCGCAGGAGTTGCCGGAAATTATAACAATTTCACTGCGAATCATTGAGGATACGAACAGTTTGGATAACCACGGGCTTTAACCAGCTGGCCCCTCTGTTTATTGTTACAATTGGTTCCAAAATGTCTGCACAATCAGCGGGTGACTGAGATGCACTTCCTGGCAAAAAGACGAGACATCCTTATATAACAAGATAATCTTCCTGTCCCCACGGGACAGGCAACGCCTAGTGTGGGGGCCAGACATATTGTAAAATATTTGTATCTTTTATGGAAATAAAGAATTTGTTTGTATGGAAATAAAGAATCTCACCAACAGTAATATAGATACGAATAACTTTATCAGAATTTTTAAAACATTTCTTCTATTTTGTATGTGCCCTCGTGAAGCTAAGCAAAGACAGGACGTAGCAAGGACGTACGTTCTCAGATCCTTATCAAACTGCAGATCGTCAAATGGCGATTTACGCTATTCCGGTGGAAGTGCGGTGGTCAAGGACACGAAGTGTGAGTAAACACATTACTGACAATTTAGAAGATTACAAACACGAGCATGGAAGCCGAAGCCGATGCGTACTTTTCAGTCTTTCTTTCCACATTTCGAAGGTAGCCATCTTTCAGTACGAGATTAAAGCAATGACTTTGGTATCTACTCGTGATGATGATCGTAGGTTATTATTTACTGTATTCTAGACCTCGACAGCCAGATAGTAATAAAACATTTTAAGTTTCTACACGAATTACTCGCTTCAAAGAGGCAAGTTTCGGAAACTGCATCTCGTGTTCTACAAACTAAGTTCTTCTTGGGCGTTGATCGTCGTAAAACTTGTCATCGAACTTAATCCATGCGATGTAAATGTTTAGTTTTACCTAAGCACTAATTCACAAGTTTCACAACACAAACATATCAAATTAAAGCTATCAGCTCTATATGAAAGAAAAATTACTTTCGTAGGTATTTAGTAGAGAATTGCACTGCAGCATCCGAATTTTTTATTACTGCACAGGTCTTACGTAATTTAGAAATTTCATTTCAAATCGAATAGTCTGTCTGTCTGCATTTTACGTAGACATTATTGTATTTTTTTTTAATGGAGAAGGGCTTGAAATTAATGAAACATACTAAAAGCTGTTAGTTCTTGTTATTGGAACACTGGCAAGGTCTTTATGACAGTGGCAAGTACCAGTGATGTCATGGCTCAGTCATAAAGCGTGCCTCGCTTGCTGCAGTTACTGGTCACATTTTGATTTACCATCTGACCTTCTGGCCGTGTATGTACCTATGTACATGTATATTATTCATATGTGTGTAGAAAAGTCGCGTCTGTAGCTTGAAATTAAAAACGATCAAGTTGAGGGGGAATAACCTATAAGTTACCGCATACCAAACCTATTTTTTGTTTTTTTTCGGTATGTGTCAATGTCCGAATTTAACTCGAAAACCACTGGTCTGATTGTAACAAAATTTGGTATGGAGGTAGATTATAACACAGGTCAACATATAGGTTACCCGGATACACGCATAGTTGCTGTAGGAACGCCCCTACCGAATTCAAGTCGGAAAAGAAAATGAAAAAAAAATTGGCGCCACATTTGAAATTGGTGACGAAAGGGTAAAAAAAAGAAAATGAAAATTGGCAACCAAAAATGGAAAACTTGAGGGCTGGTGCAATTTAAAATACCTACAGCCTATAGGGTTTTTTTATGTAATTGGTAGGCAAACAAGCACACAGGCCACCTGATGGCAAGCGGTTATTTAATGTAGAGCAGTAGGTACCTATGAGCAATATCAATTTTATTAAATTAGTTTGAAACTTTGCTTACCTACTGATCACAGGAATTTCTGAGATATGATATTTTTACCTTAGATGTTTAAATAACAAGGATGTATTGCCAGATACATTATCTCAACCGTTTAAAAACTAATTTTTACCTATTGCTCTATCAGAATTTTCAGAGCTTCAGTCACCTATGCAGATAAAAATTTAATTGTCTGCTGCTAAATGAGCTATGCCCGACAAGTGGACAGTCCATTAAGAGTCCAGAGTATAATTGGGTCACTAGACTAGTTAAATTAGGCTGACCTTACCCACGCCTCTGAATATCCATAATAAAAGCCTTTGAAGAGAAATTATTGTCGACGCCTACCGAATGTCCCACATTAATTAAATAAAAAATCAATGATCAATTTTATTGCCTGGAAAGTGAAATGTGTCGCTAAGTTTATTAAATGACTAATTTAATTAAGAAATTTGTATTCATTTTATTCTAAGTATCTATAAAGTGCTTTGCTTATATTCCTTCGGAAATTGCAGTCAACTTCTTCGGTACAGACTTGTCCCTTCTACCGGATAGGAAGTTGTACTTAGGTAATAAAAACATCTTGCATAATCGTTTCCTAAAAAAAAGAAAGATGTTACAGTTAAGATAAAGTGACTCTTGATAATTGCATTACATTTAAAATAGGGAAATGACTTGGTGTTTTGATTGATAAGGAAAACTGATTACAAACATCACCTGTAAATATAATATGACTACATAGCCATCATAATATGAGACCTTAACCTTCTGGGCTCAAATTACCTGGTGTAATAATATCTGCACAGGTACATCACACAAGGTCAAACAATAGATAACACATTTTATCATTTATCAGGAGACAAGTTCTCAGACCATGTGATGCTATTGACACATAACAACACAATCAAACAATCTACATTTCATTTCACGATTTAAATCAATTTGTTTGGGTTCCCGCACTGAAATCAATTCGTAGATACGACGAATTGACGCAGCCCGTTTAAATTGGTATGGCATCATAGAAATCATTTTTATAAATTGGTCAGTGTAGTATCAGCCGAGCTTCGGCTATATTACCGCATACGCCCAAAATAGGTCACAATCCTGTTTTAGACCGCCACCTATCCAGTCCAGTACAGCTGCGCGAAAATGCCCAACCATTCTGCAGTCTTCTTAATAAAAATACACCGATTACACGCTCTCAAATAAATGAAAAGACACGCACAGGAATTTTCTTTTGCTTTATGAATAAAATAGAACAGTATCCAAGGCGGGAAATGTGCGGAAAACGCGGAAAATGCCTCTTTTTAGTACCTGTTTACTTTTGTTGTCGACCCCATTCGCCTTGCCGTCCGGGACGTTGCCGTTGTTTTCCTCACTTTTTTCACTTTTCACACCCTCCAACGCCATGTTCAGGTGGTTATTTTATTCACTGACATGCGAAAAATGATGTAATTTCGCTTATTTCACTATACATTAAATAATCGGTCACAAATTCAATACGAGCCTGTCGTGCCGCGAGCGACTGTTCCATAGACAAACGTCCGCACGTCGCCGTTCGTCCGTCACAACGCGACGCAGTGAAACGCATCGAGTGCGAGGGAGAACGACCGACTGTGCGAGCGAAACAAGCGAATGCACATACGAGTGAAATGATACCAAAAAGAAAGAGAAAACGAATATCCAACCAAACCCAAAACGTAAATAAACTGTGGGAACAACAACGCACAAGATGCTATTATATTTTGTTTTAATTAAAATTACAGATTTAGAAGATATACCAATATAATTTAATTTAATGACTATTCTGATTATTCGTAAAATACTAACCACCTTCCTTCCAATGCAGCTCGTGATTATTTTAAAAATGCTTACCTTTTTTTTATATATTTATTGCATACTGAGATTACATGCAATATATTTTCGTAATATAACCACCATCGAGCATCGTATTAAGAGATTGCATATTATTATTATTAAATAAAACTCACCTTTATCTTTTAATTATTGATTCCATAACGATTAATCGGTTTATTACATGAAAATTAAATATTTTATAAACAAGGAACAAAACAAGATCTTCAATTTGCCGCCATTTTAATCTGCTTTCTGTGCCCATAGACAAAATATACTCGGAAAGGAAAGGAATGAAAAACGAGATATTTTTATGGAAAGAAATAAATAAAGACAGCTTGAAAATAATTCTAATAAATCAATATAAAGCTTTTAACTGAACTGAATTTTAATATAAAACATCTCCATTGATTTTTACTTCTGAAATACACGGTATGATGCGAGACCCAACACCGGCATCGTTACGGGATTGTAGTGTGCTACAATAGGAACATAATTTGACAGAGCACCACTAGATGGCGCTTACAACAAAAAATATAGTACGATACATGCAAAAACAATCTCCTGTTAATGCTGTTAGAATATTATCTGAATGATCTGATGAGAAAGTTACAGCTTGTAGAACTAGGTTTGCATTTGCATTTCTATAAATAAAAAAAATACAAAAGGCTGAAACTTAAAATGAAAAAAGAACTCTCCGGCGGGGAATCGAACCCCGGTCTCCCGCGTGACAGGCGGGGATACTTACCACTATACTACCGAAGACTTGGAAAACGTTGCGAAATTACTAGTCTATATCATCTTATGCTCTGTGTAATATGAATAACTGTTGTAGCGTCACAGCTATTGGCAGTTTGCACGACGACAGCGCCATTTAACGGGCGACGTAGGAACCAATAATATGCTAAATTATAAGTGGAACTACCACTGAGAGTACTGAGACCAAAATTTGTGTCAGTGGCGTGAAAACCTATTAACTTTCCTTTACCTAACTTCTTAATGAGACACAAACACAAAACAAGCCTCGGATGACACTACTCGCTCCAGATATACTTACTACTACTACTACAGCCTATTTGCGTCCCACTGCTGGGCACGGCATCCTCTCATCACGAGAGGGTTTGGGCTATTAGTCCCCACGCGGGCCCAGTAGCATAGGGGACTTCATACACATCTTTGAATTACTTCGCAGATGCATGCAGGTTTCCTCACGATGTTTTCGTTCACCGAAAAGCGCAGTAGTAAATTCAAATTGAATGGTTTCAGATGTACTTAATGCAATGCAAATAAATGCACAACAGTGACAGCTCAGTTCACTAATAATAATAATCCCTCAGTAATTTCCTATTTGGCTACGTCGCACGCTGCGATCGTTTTTGTAACCCCCACCAGTAACTATGCACACAGCGAATAGGATCACTTCGTGGACTCGAATAGACGCCCAGATATAAGGCACGGTCTTTTAAAAAATAAGTAATGAACGATTCATTATGTATTATCAATTTATCTCAATTAATATACCGTTTTCAAACAGTCCCGTAATTGATCATTAACTTTGACCTCTATTTAACAAGAAATACGTTAATAATTCATGATAGACATTCCTAATATGAACTGTGGACTCAGTTCATTTCGTTGGTATATGTACATATAATATCCTGGACAACCGGACAGATAACGTGTGTTTATCAGTGAAACATTTAGCGTACAGTCGCGGTGAAAAGTGGTTTCCTTCTTTAAGGGCGTAAATAGTAGGGGGTGAGATTCATACACAAGTTGTTGTATTTTTTTTTATTTAATAACGAGCTTCTGCCCGCGGCTTCGCCCACGTGGAATGCAGTTATCGCACCGCGGTAACTATGCGTTTTTCCGGGATAAAAAGTAGTATATGTCCTTTCCCGGGACCCCAAATATCTCCATGCCAAATTTCATCTCAATCGGTCCAGCGGTTGAAGCGTGAAGAGGTAACAGACAGACAGACAGAGTTACTTGCGCATTTGTAATATTAGTATGGATATAATTTCCTATGAATGATACTAAGAAGTACTAAGAAGAAAATTTAATCCATTTTGGCGTGGAGATAGGTGGAGACGCTAGGATGGATGTTTCCCAAAAATCATTATCATCTGAAAGTTATACTTAAGATTCACCCACAGGGCTTTCTCTCACTGTGGTAAGATGGACCACGAACCACGATTAAATAAACGAGCAGTGTATTCTATAAAAATATAGTGAAATCATCAGATCTGAATAAAATCTTAAATAGGTAGACTTCAATAGAAAACTACGATATCGAATAACAATCGGTACTTACATAGTTTAAATGCAATCTTATCAGATCGAAGGAAAATACCGTAATACACATAAATATGTACAATGTATATCATCATTTCAGCCGAAAGACGTCCACTGCTGGCCATAGGCCTCCCCCAAGGCTCGCCACTCAGACCGGTCCTGTGCTACTTGCTTCCACCGGTTTCCCGCGACCTTCACGAGGTCGTCGCTCCATCTTGTTGGAGGCCTACCGACAGCTCGTCTCCCGGTTCGCGGGCGCCACAATGTATATACTCGTAAACATACGAAAGTCTAACTATGAGCGAAGGAAGACTATGTTGAGTTGACTTGATGTCTGTCTGACTGTTCATCCACATTGTTCAAGTTTAACTACTTACCCCCATCCATAGTTAGTAAATGTCATCAAAATTTAGAAAACAGAAATTTGGCATGTAGGTTCTTTCTGCTCCCCACTACGAGAGGATTTCCCGAAATTCCCACGAGAACGGGAAAACAGACAACAAAAGGGAAGCAGACCTCGAATCTTCATAGCTCATTGAAATAGGCTTCTAAAAATGAATAAGTACCTAAAGTATTTCTAGACATATTACCTAGCTAGTCATATAAAACTAATGTCTAATATAAAACAACTTAGATAACAATATTTTCCTGGTAACTATTATTTATGCGTCTGTACTAAAAGGTACATAGAGCATATGCCACTCGGTGCGCGATAGAATGCAAGCTTGTTCCAACTCTTGGTGTCTTGCCTATCGTAACATAACAAATAAAAAATAACAGTATTTTACTTTGAGTTTAGATAATTTTAAATATAAATTACTTTCACGCATTTGATAATAGTTTAATTAACAGAGTGATTAGTTAATTACCTAAGTATTATTGGGTCTACTTTTGTGGAACTTTTGAGTGATATATATGTTGTGTTGTGAATTGTGATTTTTGGACTGTGTTGTGAATTTATAAAGCTAGTAAAAAATGATTAAACGTAAGTACTTTTCAAAGAAAAAATATGACAGTACGTATTAACAGAACATCCCGCAAAAATAAATTACTCATCCAGTAAATACAAGCAAAACAAGTCGCCGAATTTGTATGTGAATCAGTTTTAATAAACATCTTTAATAGCAAAACATGCTTATTAACAACATCTAATAATT
This sequence comes from Aethes cnicana, assembly GCA_963971205.1. Lineage (NCBI taxonomy): Eukaryota > Metazoa > Arthropoda > Insecta > Lepidoptera > Tortricidae > Aethes > Aethes cnicana. The sequence continues at coordinate 4,711,701 of OZ020297.1, forward strand.
ACTTAAGTACCTAGTTATACTATACATTAATATTTACTCTGCTTTATGAGTTATTTTTTGCATTTATTTGGCAATTATGTACACAAGACCATAGGTATTTCACAATTTCAAAGAAATTTTCTTAGGGCTAATGCGCATGCCCGACCGTAACAGAGTAACCAGGTACTTGCAGTACGTAGATATACTTTTCGTAAGCTCTGCACGTTTACAAAACTGACATTTAGTTACTCAAAGCTCTTGTAATATCTTGCAAATCTTGCAATGGTTACCTATCTACCTGTAAATTATGATCTGAATATCTTTATGTGTGTACTTTAATAGCATACTTACACCCAATCTTTATGAAACCTGCGTACTTTTACGTGATAACTTGAAGGTGTAGTGTAGTCGAGTCTACATCTATAATTCCATTCAAATCAAAATAATGTTTCACGTTTAGTGCAATTAATACATAAGTACTTAATATGGGGCAGGTAATTTTTGATGAGAGGTTTAGACATCGTTTGCATTGTTTGTCGTCGTTTGAGGGCTTATCTTATTCAGTCACATAATATCTTGAAGCTGGAAGATCGTACCACAGCTAAGTAACATGTTCTTGGTAGGAGAGAACACGAAGCTAATAAGCCCGAAAGGCCTTATTTTTAGTTATTTTTTTAAGTCGATGGTATAGGCAAACGTATATGGTAACTGGTCACTGCGGCCCATGTTGGACAGTGAAATCCATAGATCCCCCATTAAGAAACCATAAGATCTCAAATGCGTTGCCTACCCTGAGGCCTAAGATGCAATGCCTCTGTGCCAGAAATTTCATCGGCTGCCTTAACCCTCTACCGGAACACAACAGTGCGAGCACTGCTATTTGGCGGCAGGTTAGCGGGGAAAGACGGTGGTACCTCCCTGGGCGGACCTAGCACCGGCCCTAGTGAGCAGGTTCTTGGGTTGCCAGCTATGCATGCAACAACATACCACGGGGGGTGGGCGTCTTTAGGTACTTTCGAGGCGGGAATTGCGATTGCGCTGGCACATTTCAAAGTTGTTCAGAACATGTTGATACAAACGTAAGAACAGGCAGTGGCGGATACAAGATTTTTGTATGGGGGGGGGGGGGGGGGCTTGGCCCAGCTGAGCGAATAAATAAAGGGCCCTAGAACCCCACCCACCCCCTGAATCCGCCACTGAGAACATGCATAGAGCCGAATGTCCCTCCAGTTTAGAGTACCATGTAAGTTACGTACACAAGGTCGTAAAGTTTGTATTAGGTAGGTACATGGTATGGTATTACCTAGATGTGTACCTCATCAATCAAACAACATACGTACGTCAAGTGCTTCTTAGTAAGTGTAAGTAAATAGGTACGAAATTTATTATAACGAATTAAAATAACATTTACGAGGACAGTTTAGTTGAATTTTTAATCAAGTTGGTATTCCTAAAATAATCTTATCAAGTTATCACCAAACCTTAGATTGCGTATCGTTATTTGGTCCAATAACCTCGAGTGTCTTTGCTTTCTCAACAGGGGCTTTAGCTTGAATTTACAACACCTACCTACTATGTATTTGCTTTTGAATTTAATTTAAAGTTGTGGTTGTTGTTTTCATAAAAAAACCTACCTACTTACTTACTTACGCCCGGTTCCTATATCCACGAAACGCCTCGTTTTGCCTACGGACGGTTAAAATTTGACAGATTCTCTATGGAACAAATGTCAAAAATCAAGATCTACTAACTAAAGTCCCGCGCCTTCACATTTCAAAACGCTTCAATGTATTTAAAAAAAGCACCACCAACACTCTCAACACATGTGTGCGAGCTGAGACAGCCATCAACTATGCGTTGAGAGTGTTGGTGGTGCTTTTTAATTAATAACAAAAAAATTGAAGCATTTTGAAATTTGAAGGCGCGGGACTTTAGATAGTAGATGATCTCTACTACGAACGAACGAACGAACTTACTACTACTACAGCCTATTTGCGTCCCACTGCTGGGAACAGGCCTCCTCTCATCACGAAAGGGTTTGGGCTATAGTCCCCACGCGAGCCCAGTGCGGATTGGGGTCTTCAGCTTCACACACATCTTTGAATTACTTTCTTCGTCATTTTTTAATGTTAAGTGTTAAATCTATAATGATAAATGGTAAATTCAAGTTGAATTTCGCACTTAAGTAAACTTAGAGGTGCGAGTCGCAATCGAACGCCCGATCATGAGAGGCGATAGGTCGAACCACTATGCCACCACGCCACTACCCTATACGATATAGTTAATTATGGACAAAGTTCAAAAATCGTGGCGCTACGTGAAACTATCATAAAAATACTATTAAAATTATCGTACACATAAATAAAATGAAATTACGCGTTTCTAATTAATAAATACCTACTTTACTAACGAAACGATTTAGGTCTGAATGAAATGAAAAATACGTTTTAGTAGATAAAATTTAATTGGAGTTTATAGAGATACCCATAGAGACTTAATCACAGCGTTTCTATAATCTATTAACATAGGTATAATAACAGAATGCTTAATAAAATTGAGTACTTACCTAAGTTAACTAATAGGTATAGCACGACCCAAGTTAGAAGGCGCGCGGCGAAGCACTTGGGCCGTTGATGCAGAGGCTATTTTTGCTTAATCCGCGCGTCTTCTAAGTTGTGTCGTGCTATAAGTAAGTTGATTTCAAATCAAACAAGTCACTGCTATGCGTCCACGGATCAAGGTCCACCAGTCGTATCTTTAGCATATAAATAAACCTATTCTGAATACCTAAAGGTCTACTTTGTATAGTATCAAGGTAGAGTCAGCACAGCTGACTGATTATTTCCGCAGTCTACCTACATTAATTATTTAAGGCCGTTCCCTGACCCACCATCGTCAAATTGCTCATGTAAGATCATACTTTTCTAAGAAATGCAAAAGTTAAAAATATGAAAAAAAAACATATATGTTGTATTTGATTATATCATCCTTAAATTGACAGCTTTTAACGAAACTTCGCTCGATACAATTTAATTCCAAAGTAACCTCTAACTCTGCTTTAATCCAATTTTACTCCAGTTTATTATATCAAGCAGTGAAAAACTAAACATAACAGAAAAATGTTCCATATAAAATACAATGTAACAGAAAAATGATCCATATAAAATACATAAATTTAAATGCCATGTTTTTAGACGGTATTTTCATAGAAATTAAAACGTGTTAAATACTTACTAACTACATCGGGCGTTATGTGCGTAGCGCTTTCTCTTTCACTCGTTGCACGAGTGACAGTGACGGCTGAGCTATAGAAGCGGCCTTAAGTTAAATTTACATTTTTAAACGGGTCCTGCTCGCAGGACTGATGGCCGATGGGGCAAGAAAGTCCTGGAGTGGCGTCCGCGAACCGGTAGACGAGCTGTCGGTAGACCTCCAACAAGATGGAGTGACGACCTTGTAAAGGTCGCGGGAACGCGGTGGATGCGAGTGGCACAGGACCGGTCCGAGTGGCGCGCCTTGGGGGAGGCCTATGTCCAGCAGTGGACGTCTATCGGCTGAAATGATGAAACGGGTCCTGTCCCCCTTTGAGATTTCAATATCACACTGTTGATAGGTATTGTTAAAAATGTCTCGGCGGTAATACTTTCCATTAGGTGGGCCGTATGAACTATTGTTGCGCGTGCATGAGACTGATGAACGTGCGAATAAGAGAAAATCGACACTTCACGAAGTTCACGCGCGAACTATGTCCTTTTCCGGGACTCCACTATCTCTAGACCAAATTTCATCTAAATCGGTCCAGCGAGCGGTTTAAGCGTGAAGAGGTAACAGAGACAGACCATATCACAAACTTACTTTGGCATTTATCATATTTGGATAACTCTAATTTCGATGCGTACCCGTACCGTATAGCACGACAACTTAGGCGTGCGGCGAAGCACTTAAGCCGTTGATGTAGAGACTATTATTGCTTAATCCACGCGCCTTCTAAGTTAAGTCGTGCTATACCTAAGTAATTAAGTTCAATGTTGTCTTGAAAATAGCATCTGACCGTACATTAGCACTATAATATTTATAGGTGATTGCCTACATCCTATATGATGGTAATTGAATACTTAATAATACTTATTGCGTCACTGTGTTAGTACCTACCTACTTACTTAGACTTCATTTAAATATTTTGTCTATGTAAGTACTATCACTAATTACCAATGGTATTTATGGCTCTACTATCTATCGAGAAACAAGGTAAGTATATATATTTTTCTCAAATATGCAATGAAATATTGATATTATGGTCTTCTTATTAGCCTGGGAAGTATCACGTTTCAGGCGCGGCTAGACAAGTGGTCTAAGTATAATGAAATTACATACAAACGTTGCAGGCCTAGACCGGTAACCGGTAACTCACTTTTTTTTAAATTTCCATTTGACATATTTGTGACATAGCATCTTGGTATTCCGCCATTTAAAAAAGCTACAAGCAATATTTACTCTATGGTTCGCTATGACATTCTGCCAATACAACCATTAAAAAAACATGAACCATATTTGCTGCATAGGTATCGCAGTTTTATTTATGTAAAAATGACAAAATATATTATACATAAAATATTATTTTATTTATTTATTTCATTGCATGTTGGAGAATAGCACTATACCTACGGCGGGGAAAGGAAGTTGTCGGCCTCGTAACTACCCGGCCTCACTTCGTTTGGCCGTATATAACATCCTCCTTCCCGGCCTCTGTAGTAATGTACTATTATGCAAGTATCTACAGGTTTAAATAAAACAGATTTATTCATTTATTTTATTTAGGCACAGTAACAACAAGTAACAATCAAATTACAGAATGAATACTATATATTATCGTAAAAGTAAACTATGTTACTACTACTTCAGCCTACTTGCGTCCCACTGCTGGGCGAGAGGGTTTCGGCTATAGTCCCAACGCGGGCCCAGTGCGGATTGGGGACTTCACACACATCTTTGAATTACTTCGCAGATGCGTGCAGGTTTCCTGACAATGTTTTCCTTCACCGAAAAGCTCAGTGGTAAATTTAAATTCAATTTCGCACATAAGTAAACTTAGAGGTGCGAGCCGGAATCGAACCTCCGACCCTCTGCATGAGAGGCGGTAGGTCGAACCACTAGGCCACCACGTCTTTTTAAAACTATGTTAATTAAAAGTTAAATACTTTTATCAATGATGCTGTTTGATAAGCTTAGACATTTTTTTTTAAATACACAATGAGTGCATATTTTGTGCAACTCTCTAGTCTACATAGCATAACAAACAACAATAATACATTTTCGTAAATAATATAATAAAACTAGGAGAAGAAGTCAGTAGGGAGAGGATCAAATGGTAGCAGTTAACAAATATTAACTGTTTCTATTAGCGCTTATTGAGGCCAGTCCAAGGCTAGTGCAGCTGCAAATATACTGCACAATTGCATATTGCACCCAATTGACACTCTCCAACACAACAGCCTATTCACGTCCCACTGCTGGGCACGGCCTTTCATCACGTGGGGATCTGATCTGAACTTGTGATCTTGTGTAAAGATTGAGCGGGAGTTCATTAAATGTAATTTGTTATCTTTTTTTTTATGGAAATAAACAGATTTGAATTATTATTATATTATTAACTGTTGTCTTGTGCCTCTTGTTGGGTCGATTTCAGGCCCTAATACAGAATTGTGTTCCAACACGGCTGAAAGAACTCTTTTTGGACACTGTGAAAAAACTGAAGTTAAAATCTAAAACTATTGTGGTCTCTTCGATCATAAATAACCATGGGTTTTCATGATAAGTGTGGTCTCAATTATTATGAAATTTGAAAATATGTAGCTAATTTACATTATAAGTAATTATACGTATTTCATATTTCATATTTATTCAAATGCTTAACCATGGTATTACAGGTGTTGCTTAAATAACAGTACATCATGGACCCTGCTAGGGCAAAGCATGATCTTAAAACTAACTTAAATAATAATATATATTATGTAAAATTGCATGCACACTAAGATAATTAAACTAACAATGTCATAAAATGAAATAAATAAATGTACTAGTATTCATAATTTTCAATAATTAATATATGTAAAGTGATAATAAGCTCAAAAAAAATTATAAAAAAATAGGATATATGTCAAGTGCGAAATGAACATTTTATATTAATAAAAATCTTAAAAGTATTCTTACTTATTTACTCTTTGATTGTAATATAGTTCACGATTGAATGAGAGATATTGCTTGAAGATTTTTCATAGGAAATGATTACACTGTTCGTTTTTCAGAACTGAGAAGTCATCCAAAATATTTTATTAACATTATAGCGGCTTCTATTTAATTAACATTTTAACATTTAATTAACAATTTATTTTATTAACATTATAACGGCTATAAAAAATGCTTAATAATAAGGATAATGCGTACTATGATGCATTTATGGATATTTTATCCATTGTAGTAGGGACGATATATTGCCCTAACTTCTTCCTTTGCTCATAATTTCAGCCGAAAGATACACTATTTGGACATAGCGCGACGCGCCAATCAGACCGGTCTTGTGCCACTCGCATCCATCGCGTTCCCGCGAACTCTACAGGGTCACTCCATCTTGTTGGAGGCCTACTCTCCCGGTTCGCGGACGCCACACGAGAAGTTTCTGGCCGGCCATCAGTCCTGCGAGCAATTTGCCCCGCCCGCCCACTGCCAATTAATATACTTTTCAAAGGCCACCTATGGATCACTTCACTGTAAATTGGCAGTTTAGTATTTTGCTCATTATTACAAGCCACTAATGCAGCTAAATTGCCTTTCACATATAAGCAAACGCGTCTTTAGGAACATCGACGCGCTTTTTACAAGAACGTAAAAAAAGATTGGCAACTAGTAATCAGTTATTACGAAAGACGACATTATTAGTAGTTTTCCTTCATTATGAACGGTGATTTCTATTTGGATATTAAAGATCTTTAACTGAACTATAGGTCACGGTCTTTAATAGGCAGAATAGTGTATTGTATGTGATAAGATAAGAAGTTGTCAGTTGTTTGAAGACTTCAGAGCGGAGAGCGTGCTTCTTCAGTTATAATTACGGCGTAAATTGTAAGTTTTTGCTTCACAATTTTTTCATGGGTTGTTTACATTTAAAAATTTCACACGGTTTTAACTAGATTTACTGTTAACATTCTATTTATTTTTATTATTTACAAAATACAAATATTACTCATTTGTGGATCTTTGTAGGTAATTTTAAAGGTACCTATTGACTTCTGCAGATTTGAAACTTATCTAAACTATAGTTTTTCGTATATATTATAATTCAGAATCTTTACATCCGATTTACAGCTATTTGAAGATTATCGAGTTGAACATGCATGCACATGTATTACATTACGTAATAAAGTAATGTTAATTTTTTTTTCGCTGGAGGTTTATCGTTGTCGTAATCAAGTGTCATGCTTAAAAATATCAACTATAGTTTATAAGCAACGCCACCACCACCACCTCAACAGCCTATTTAAGACCCACTGCTGGGCACAGGCTTCCTCTCATCACGAGAGGGTTTGGGCTATAGTCCCCACGCGGGCCCAGTGCGGATTGGGGACTTCACACACATCTTTGAATTACTACGCAGATACGTGCAGGTTTCCTCACGATGTTTTCCTTCACCGAAAAGCTCAGTGGTAAATTCAAATTTAATTTCGCACATAAGTACCTTCTAAACTTAGAGGTGCGAGCCGGAATCGAACCCCCGACCCTTCTCTCTTCCTCTAAGGTTACATATTTTAATAAGAATACATATATTTTATGTAAAAACCTAGTAAGTACCTATGACTGTTCGCTGTGAACTACTTATCTGGGGGCACGGTAGTGCACCCGCCAAGTCGAACAAAAAAAATAGGGCGCTGCAGTACCATCCTTTTCTCGAAGCCATTCAGGCCATAACACTTCCGCGTACACAATAAAAAGCGTCAACGATCCAATACAAAACGCGTAGAAGGCGCGTGGATTAAGCAAAAATAGACTCTGCGTCAACGGCTTAAGTGCTTCACCGCGTGCCTTCTAACTTGTGTCGTCCTCTACGGCTCTCGACGTAGGTACAGTATATGCACGTGATAAATAATAAAAGCTGTCTTTCTGGATAAAAGTGATAGTGATCAATGATCATTGATCATTGATGATGATAAATGCAAGCTCGTTGACAATATATTACTTATATCATAAGTAAGGAGAATAAGTCTGGCTATTGTATTTACTCTCTATTTATTATGAAGGTAAATGAATTCTTTCTTTGAAATTATCTTATCTTGGTTGTTCCTTTTTTGAACCGTATTCCTATGTGTTAACGGTCAAAATAGTAAATTCGGGTTCTCCAATGTATGTATAACAAACACTATTGCTTATAGTTACTCCATTTTAATCAAAGTTCAATAGCAATAAGGAGGAACTCTATGTAACGTTTAAATGAAGAATCTTCACTTTTCAAGATGAACTTAAAATTCTACGATCTACAATCTATTTTTAACCGACTTCAAAAAAAGGAGGAGGTTCTCAATTCGTCGGAATCTTTATTTTTTTTTTTTTTTATGTATGTTCACCAAAAATAAATAGTAAACGTGAACCGATTTCGATGATTCTTTTTTTGTTCGAAAGGTGGTACTTCCAAGTTGGTCCCATATTAATTGGTTCAGTTTTGATGATGGGATCCATGAGAAAATGAGGGAACTCCTCGAAATTTGCTAGCACGTAGATGATTTTGGTGTCAATTTCGAGGACTTCAGAGTTACTTATGTACTTCTATAGTAATGTTTGGAAACTGTAGCCGCAAAAAAAATTTAAATGAAAAAATAAAAACCGCTTTCAAACTCCGACAGACTGCGAAGTCGGTGTCAAGTGAACGGACCCAAAGAAATGATAATCATATAGTGAACTTGACATTGACATCGTAGGCTGTCGGAGTTTGAAGGCGGTTTTTTATACTTTACACTAGCTTCTGCCCGCGACTTCGTCCGCGTGGAATTCGGTTATAGCGTTCCCGCAGGACGAATAAACCCTTCTTCAATAGCTCACCATTGCTAAGAACGGAAATGTATTTTTTTCACTTCTTTTTAGTGTAACGAAATTTTTGTTAAGTACTCAGGTAGTGATTTTGGTCAAATTATATAGCTCTATTTTAACAATTTAATTTTACTTATTTTTTTTTCCAATGTACTGTATATTTTAATATGTTTCAAGTTGTAAATAAGTATTCTTTTTATTTTAATTAAACCCTCCTGGACCCCATGCCTAATAAACTATATACGGATTTCGGTTTTGATGATGTAGGTACCTACTTACTGGACTGGAGAATGAGAGGACCACCATTTAAATCGTCCAGAAAACACCTCTAAAAGTCTATATGACATAATAGATATTTATGATACAAAGTGCGGAAAGTTGGGAATTACCTATTCGCACGAGTGTCATACAACGTTTTACGAGGAAACACATAAAATATATATTTAAGAAGTAAAAGTTTTATTTATTAAGGCGTTAACAATTTTAAAACATCCAAAAAAAATAATTATAACTTGTAATATATAACACAGTGTGCACAATCGTGTTATGAGCATTTGCATTGTAATAGTACATTACAGACCTAGGGTGGTGAATTCGTAAATGTCCCAGATCGCAGGTTTCTGTGGCCCGAACCGAAGGTGAGGGTCATAAATATGCGATCTGGGGCTTTACGAATTACCGCCCGTGGTTTGTCAAAAGTTTTACGTCTTGCCTTGGCCAAGAAGTGAGATTTTCTCTCCGCGTAGCGGGCAGAAAATCCCACTTTATGGCCAAGGGTGATGTAAAATAAGTTACCTACCTAATTACACGACATTACTGAAATAATCAAATCTGTTTCAGTATCAAAAGAAGCCATGAAGATCGGGTTCATTGGAGGCGGCCGCCTGGCCTTTGCTCTGGCCAACGGGTTCATATCAGCAGGTAATTGAGTCATTTATTATTTAAAATCCAGTAGTTTAAGCGTCAAGGGGTAACAGACAGCCATTCAGACAGACAGGCCGAGTTACTTTCGCATTTATAATATTGAGTAATATATTTTACAGGATTAGCCAAGCCTGATGAAATCACTGCAAGCTGTCATCCGTCAGACACTGCCAGCGCGGAGGCGTTTAAGGTAGGTATTTCATTAACGCATTCACTGCCACCGACGCATATGTGCGTTTTGCTGACTTTCACGCAGTGCCTTGAACGCACATGTGCGTTGCAATGTTCCCTTAATGACAACAGATGACAGATGACAGAGTGGCACCTGGCGAAAGTTCGTAAAACAGAAGTGGCAGTGAATGCCTTAAAAAAAAATTATGTTGATCCCACAAAAAAAGAGAGTAACGAAAAGAACATTCTAGTCTAGAGTTTGTAAAAAACAAAGTCCAACAATGTTTTTCGCCGCTATCTCCAAAACACGATAATGTTTTATAACTACTTACTTACTCATTTATTTTAGGAAGCTTAAGAGTTCTTTTTTTTTAATTCACGTGTTTATCATCCTAACATTCCTAACCTACCACATTAGATATATATACCGGAGTAACGTAACGAATGTTCTTGTGTAGGTTATGAGCCCACATAGAACTTTGAATTTATTTTTATACTTCCAGTAAATTTTACGAATGAACGTCACCATTCCCCCCAAAACCGACCAAATCGGTCATCAGGAACACAGTTGTAATTTTCTTCCGCCCCTCAGCACCGGTCTTGTGCCACATAAAAGCCATACATTTACGGGATAAAAAATAACAAACAATTACCTATGGCTTCTGGTGACCAAAGGGCTGGCCACTACTTTGCTCAGCGAATAAGCATTGCCATCCAGCACGGCAATGTTGCCAGCCTTTTGGGAACCTTGCCGAGCGACACTGATCTGTGCCAAATCTTTTATTTATAAGTTATTTTTAGTTCAAGTTTTTAGTTTTATTTTTATTGTAAGTATTTTAGTTTGTACTTAAATAAATGAAGATGAATTTCATTATGATGAATATCCGTATGCATGCTTAATATGAACAGGTAATGTAATTTGTAACATATCAATTTATCATTGTAACATATCAATTTATCATTTAAGACCTACATGTGTTTGAGGCTTTAGAACATTTATCGGGTACTTTACCACAAGCGGGTATTAATAGAACAATAGCTCATGAGGTTTTATCAGTTAGTAAGTATACTTATCTAATATTTGTTAACAAACAGTAACAATAAGAAGCCGTCGCGATGTTTTTGCGTTAACTACTGTAGTACTATTAAATATTCTGTGCTACTGATAGGACTGGTTTATACTTTTTATACTTTATAAATTTTTCGAGTAGGTATTCCCCTTATTTAAACGAAATTCTAGGACTTACGGGTAGAAAACGACCATTATACCATTCATACCTAGCATCTAAATTACCGTGGCTCCGTCTATTAATTGAAAACAGTGAGAACGGTAACGGTAAGTTAGACGTCTCACGACCGACCGAAATAGTACATTACTACAGAGGCCGGGAAGGAGGATGTTGCAGGCCGAGTATTATATACGGCCGAACGAAGAGAGGCCGGATAGTTACGAGGCCGACCACTTCCGTTCCCCGCCGATGTATGTAGTGCTTTTCCCAAACATGCAATGAAATATATTTACCTAAGTAGGTACATCAGTAAACGACTACCTACTTACTTCACAAAAGATTTACCTAACAATTATTAAACATTTAGGAATCCAATTATGTAGGAAACTCCACTGCCAGCCTTATTCCTTTTGGTTACGTTATAAACCCTTGACTTTCCATCAAGAATTACGTCTAGATCAAGATAAAGGCAATCTAGATAGTGACGACAATTACAGATGTCAAACACACATAATACCCTTAATAACATAAGACGCCTTATCGAAGAAAAATAGAGCCATTTCCTAACTACCGTGTCACGAAATGATGTGAATAAACAAACAACCATATTTATATTTTGACAACCACGTGTTGTATTTAGACCTAAAAGACATTTTTCCGTAACATCATGTAACATCAGCATACAACACAATACAATTTATTAAACACTCACACACACATTCAAGGATTTATTGATTCATAGAGTTATGTTGTTCAAATTAAGTAATCAGGGGCTATATTCGAAGTCTTAAATAGGGATCTCCCTGTTCCCTATAGGATCGCTCACGCGTCAAGTTTAGCTTTAAATCTAGCTGCTTAAAGTTCACGCGACGCGTGACCGATCCTATAGGGCATAGATTTTTAGAGCACATTGAGACAACACAGTGCACTATTGTCTTCATTATCACCCCCATATTCTCATAATACCCATACTACTATACCTATTTCACTCTCTTATAGGAATAGGGTTTGCGCAGGCAGATTTTCCGCAACTCTGCTCTTACTTGCGCCTATTTTGCGTGGTTATGGGCTGGCGGCGTTTACGTTACTCCTGCTTTTGCGTGGTATCGTTACTCCTGCCAACCTATCCACTGAAGGAAGCCTAAGAGCTGCGTTCCAAATCGCGCTCAAAGCGTCTATAGCACTTTTATTCCTTTTTGAATGTCGGCTTTCAAGAGGAAGAAGGATGCAAAGTGCTATTATGAGCTCGATTCGGAACGCAGCTAAGCAAATCCTGGGTCTATATTCGAAGTCTTTAAATAGGGATCTCGCTCTTCCCTATAGGATCGCTCATGCGTCGCGAGATTTAAAGTTTAACTTGACGCGTGAGCGATCCTATAGGGAAAAGCGAGATCCTTCGCATAGAGCCCCTGTAGAGTTACAGACCCATAATGTTGCCGACTCCGTGTAGCAATTTATTCATTCTCATATACGCCAGGGTCTCGGAGCCACGGCCCTGTTCGAGAACCGTCCAGTGGTGGAGCGCTCCGAGGTGGTGATAGTCTCCGTCAAGCCTGAAGTGGTGGGGCCGGCGCTGAAAGAAGTCCAGGACCTGCCAGCGGCTAGGGGCAAGCTGTTCATCTCCGTCGCCATGGGGGTTTCCACCGCTACCGTGGAGAAGGTAACAGCTGGCAAAGATTTTGGAGGTCACGAGTCACATTATTAAAATGGCAATTTTTTCTATGGGACGTGTTTGGTTTTGAGGGCAGTTATGATTATGACCCCCACGGAGACTTTAATTTAATTAACCATTGATCTATTATAAGTAACGATTCACAATCAGCCGGAGAAAAATGGCCCGTCAAAACGGGTGCCCGAACAACTCGGGCATCCGTTTGGCGCTCAGTAAATTTGACACTTAAGTCTTATAGTGTTAGGTTTACTTTTGTATAAAATATTTATCTTGACACATATGTATTATAAATTATAAGGAGGCATTATCATTATGAGCATATTGGAACGTATTTTCTAATGTCAGTTTGCTCCATATATTTTGACATATTCTGTTAGGCACTGTTCGTTCATATGTTATTATAGGTCAATGGTATTAACGCAAGTTGCATCCCACACAACTGTATAGCTGTCCCATTCTCTAAGGAACTAAATCCCCTGTCCTACTTATAATAATATATTTTTCCCCCGCTACCCCGAGGTAACGATTACCTATTTATGTTTCCAGAACCTTCCATCAGAAGCCCGCGTGATCCGAGTGATGCCGAACACGCCAGCCCTCGTGCAAGAGGGCGCCGCCGCGCTCAGCCGCGGCTCCCGCGCCACCGCCGCCGATGCGCAGCTCGCGGCCCAGCTGTTCAGAGCGGTCGGCAGCTGCGACGAGGTGCCGGAGTACCAGATGGACGCTGTCACTGCGTTGAGTGGGAGCGGACCGGCTTATGTAAGTTAGCCTTGAGCATTGATCATCAGTTGGAGTTAGCTAGAGTAGGGGGTCCAACTCTTCTTGTGTTCCCACGATAACCAGTTGATGATCCGTCCCTCCTAATATTTCCATCCTTATATTATAAATGCGAAAGTAACTACACTGTCTGGCTGTCTGTGACTGGATCGATTTAGGCGAAGTCGCGGGGAAGGACATTTACTATTAGAAATTGCTTACGAATCCCAAAGGCAACTCAGTTTTGCTGGTAGGAGTGGTGGACCTGGTGCAAGTTCCGTCCGGATAGCTACCATCGTCACCGCGAGGTCACCATCATGTGGACTGTTTGCTAGTTTGCTTATACCTACTACATACATTTAAAAAAATAGTTCTGTAGCAGAATACAGGTAAGGTTAAGTAGTGGTGGAAAGGCCAGCCTTCTCTGCCTCTATTGTTAAATTCACGATAACGTTCCCTTGCTTGCCCCCAGGTATACATGATGATCGAAGCGATGGCAGAGGGCGGCGTGCGCTGCGGCCTGCCGCGCGACCTGGCGCTGCGGCTGGCGGCGCAGACTGCGCTGGGCTCGGCCGCCATGGTCCGCAACGGGGGGCACCCTGCGGTCCTCAAGGACAACGTGACCAGCCCCGCGGGCTCCACCGCCGAGGGGACCTACCATTTGGAGCAGAACGGTGCGTTCAATAGCACTTTATGCAACTGTTTACATAATGCCTTAAAAGCACGAGTGTGGTTTTATGAAACTAGCCATCAGGCTAGTTTTATAATCAGATTATATATGTTTACACAACTTAGAAGGCGCATGGGTTAAGGAATAATGGACTCTGTGTCAACAGTTTAAGTGCTTCGCTGCGCGCCTTCTAAGTTGTGTCTTGCTATACGAGTATTTTAAGGCATAATTATGTACAGTTGCATACACAACAGTTCCATTTCATTCATGTCCTAATGAGGGGCTCCGCGAGTGAATCCGCCGCTAGAGGCCCCTGGAGTCTTATGAGGTGTAATGTTGCCAATTAAACTCATTAGTTCTGATAATTTCTTATTTAATAAAGGAAATTGCCTATACTATTTGTATACATAGAAGAGATTTTAATAAGTTATGAAGTGACAAAAGGAACATCTTTTTTTTGTAAAAAAACACTATGACACAGGTTTAAATATAAAAGAATTAAATACACAGCCAGGGTGTTCTATTAGAAGAAAACTACTTGTAGGTCGGTTCAATACCTCCCCTTTAGGTATAACAAATTGACAATATCTAACAATTAGTACCTGGGCGACCGAGCTTAAAATGAAAATGGCTAAAAATGAAATTTGATTGATTTTCCACTTCCGAAAACCCGTATATACCAATTTTTATCGAAATCGTTAGAGTCGTTTTCGAGAACGCGATTACAAATATTGCTCGTTTAATAGTACGTACCTATAGGATATGCCATGTTTATGTCATTCGCGCTCTTCATGGCCCAATCGGCCATCGTTCTGCGAATAAATCAGGAAAATCGTTTTAAATTAAATTAAGTCCTTTCAGTTTGTATACCTAGTTCAGACGTGAAATAAATAACTATAAAATACATCCACAGAATGAACCAAACATGTTTTAAGTGTTTATGTTTTCTTTAGGTTTCAGATCAGCTGTAATCGGTGCTGTCAAGGCGGCGACTGACAGGTGTAAAGTGGTCAACCAGCTACTGAACTAACTCCCAGTAGTTAACTTAATACTGGATTTACTGACAAGTCGGTAGGTGTTAAAACGATCTGATTTTTGTGACGAGTGTACATAAATATACGTTGTTTGTTGAGAGGTGATTTTTATTTTCTGAAATATTGTAGTTAACCATACGTAGGTACTGGCTATTTACGACCCACTGCTGGGCACAGGCCTCCTCTCATACGAGAGACGGCTATAATCGCCACGCGAGCCCAGTGCAGATTGGGGGCTTCACTCCATGAATTGCTCAGCAGATGCGTGCAAGTATCCTCACGATGCTTTCCTTCACCGAAAAGCACAGTGGTAAATTCAAACCATATTCAAACTTCGGTATATACCGGTTTGATGAGTGGACATAGGCCATAGTCATAATTTTATTGGGTTGAGGAAAGAGGGACTCATAGAGTTAGGTAGTCCAAATAACAAATAGCGCAAAAATGTTCAAGTAAACGGCAAAAAAAAACACGTTTATTGTTCTATGGGAGCCCCTATTTTATTCTGTTTTTAGTATTTATTGTTATAGCGGCAACAGAAATACATCATCTGTGAAAATTTCATCTGTCTAACTATCACTGTTGATCAGATACTGCCTGGTGACAGACGGACAGACAGACAAACGGACGGACAGCGGAGTTTTAGTAAAAGGGTCCCGTTTTACCCTTTGGATACGGAACCCTAAAAAGCAGGAGATATTATTGAGACGGTACCAATGCTGTTGAAAATATAATCTTCAAAAAAATAAAAACAAACTATTGAGTATTGAGTATTTAAATCAATTTATTTAAAATAAATCTACAACTTTTATTACAAATTCGGCGACTTAAAAATAAAATAATTGAATTAAAAATAAAATTTAAAACTAGAACTAAAAATAACTATAGAAAAAACACCCCTTCCAAAATTTCACTTTGCGGCATGGTGCCCATAACGCTGGCGGCGTTACCTCTTTGGATTGTTAAAGAAATCCTTTGCGAGAGGTAAGCGCCAGCCCTTGGGTCGCCGGTTTTGTCGATCAAGTGGGCCGACAACATCCTCATGAAAGCTTTCATGTCTTCCGACCAGGGACCCAGAGTCTCAAATTTAAATAATTAGTAAGTACGTACTAGACAGAACATGAGCAAATAATAAATTTGGGTCTGGGGTCAGCGCCATCTATTATTACAGGTACGAACATCTACGTTGCTTGTTCAACTAATATTTGATAATAGCGCCATCTATGACAATACTTTGAACTGAAAATAACTGTACCATAGACAATAATTGGGTCTTGAATAATACCCCTAAACAAACCACCAATCAGAATTGATCAAGAGGGCGCTAGTTGCCAAGCCAAATTTGACTTTGACATGTCAAACAAAACGAGTTTCCCCAACGGCTCCGGTGTACAAACGTCACACCTGTAATGGCGAAGAAATACTTCGCAACAGCGGCGAGCGTTGTGAATCCATGACCTTGCGTCTTCATAATCAATTGTGTTGTTCTGATCCCACGTTACAACCGGTGCTTCTTTTTACATGTTGAACTTTGTCATTCATAGTTTAATTGTGATGCTACGCCGCTCGATTCTTTAAGTGCTTTATTGGATTCTGAATAGAATGTGAGGACTGTGCTATTGAAGTTTTAAGTGGCTTGAAGGTTCCGCGGATTCGTCGCTAGTTGTGCTGGCCTTTTGTTTGAGTGGTATCGTCCCACGCCTTCTATTAAAGCGACTCCTACGCGAAGCCTCCGTTGGGAACTGCGACGACGTAGGTTCTAACAATGGATCAGAAATGCTTGCGATAAGCCGACCCCAGCCGCTGTTTACACTACTGCGTGTTATTTTCTAAGTTTAAGTGTTAATTGATCTGTAATTGGTGCGTGAAAGTGTATTCGTTAATCGTAGCGTTCGTGTTTTGTGACAACAATCAAGGTCTCGCCGAAGCCCCGGAATATATGTATAAGAATAGTCTGGTGAGAGAAACCTATTTATATCTTATAAGTAAATTATAGTTTACTTCTCAGTTGAACAGTAAGTTACACTACTCTTGGGTATTCTTTATATTCCGTCCGTCTGAAGATAAGATTGGAGTTAGTTGCACAATCAGGCCGCAAAAACACCAGCTTTCTAACTAGTAAACATTTAAGGAAACAAGATTTATACTTACATACATGTTTTACTCAAACCAATCCGATTTTCAAGAAATGGGAAATAAAATCATTTTTGTTTAATAATCACCATTATAGGTGTTTTGTAATTAATGGATTTTATGCTTAGAATAAGTAGTACTCTCACTTTTAAATCTTATTGATATAAACGAATTGCTGTGTGTTAGTCTGGCTAAAGCTCGAGAACTGCTGGACCGATTTGGCTGATTTTTTTTGTATTATTCCCCGTGAATCTGGGAATGTTATAAAGCAAAAAAATGCATTTGCATGGGAATCCGTGGTGTTACAAAGTTCATCGGGCCAACTATAGTTGATAATAAATTGGAATATCCAACAAGCTTAATCTGTCACTATTATTCTTGATTATTTAAGCCTGTTGCAGTACAAATAAGGTGTAAATGTTGGATTTAAGTAATACAGTTATAAAGTGTATTCTGAGAGAAAACCTAATAATGAAACTATGTACATCATGTCCGGAATGAAATGGTCAGTTCGAGTCGTAGCCTAGCTGTTTGGGGACCACCTCTTATGCAGAGGGTCAGGGGTTCGAATCCTCCTTGAATACACCTCTGACTGTACTTATGTGCTAAATTCAATTTGAATTTACAGCACTGCTGTAAATATCATTTAAAATAGCTAATTAGCTATTTACAGCACTGGACCGAGAATGGAAGATATTTAATCTAATAATATACAAGCTCAAATATTTAAAAAAATCCTTTGCCATAATTTAGGTTGTTAGCTCATTGTATAATTTTAGTTTAATAATTAACTTTTAGTTCTATATATTTCATAGTTATTTGTTGATAAATAAATCTTTTTCCTTTCCAGATAAAATCAATCATATTGCAACTAAGCAGAATTTTACAAGATGCTTCAATGCAACCTCATAATCAAGTAGAGTAAGGATCAAACAGATCAGTAAATCATCCAAGATAAGGAAAACAGCAGCATTTTTGTGTTACAAAGTGAGAATGGATGAGAATGACGTCATCATATCATCGACCGAAATCATAAAAGGTAAGTTACACATCTAGGCTTACATGCATCAGCCTGAGTCAGACCCCTAACTCAGTTGGCTGATACAAAATAAACTTAAATTAAGTTACGACAATTTATAGTTGGTACAATTGGGCTTACACCTTCGATTCTCTGCTTATTATGAGGTTAATAGGGGCAGAAAATTTTGAATTTTGCCCAATAATTGGCAAATTTACAAATGGAGAATGTTGGGGTTCCGGGAAAGACAATAGGCTACTTTTTATCCCGGAAAAACGCATAGTTCCCGCGGGAACGCGATAACCGAATTCAACGCGGGCGGAAGCTAGTTTTTACTATATTATTGTTTCTGATTGAGTAGGTATGACGTAAAACTCTCGGATCTATCATTTCCCAGATAGAATTGGTAGTAATTCAACAATTCGAATTGTTAATACTGTATATTTCCTTATTTTTCTGGACCCGAGAGAGAGAAGATTTAAGTTTAAGTTAAGGACTATACATCCCTTCAATGTAATTTTAGTACGTACCTATATGTATATTTTATACATGTAATGCAAATGTAAATTTCGTAACTATGTGGAAATTTTGAAAAAAGGCCTGCTTGCGTTTGTTTCGGCGCTTCTTCTCAAGCAATGGGTCTAGGAAGCGCTGGCAAATTCTTTTTCTGACGTGTAAAAGTGCCCCTATGTGGCCAATTTGCTGAATAAATGATTGAATTTTGACTAACACTTTGCGTGTAATTGTAGCACTATTATGTTAACTCATTTCTATTGCTATGTCATAACAGTTTTTCTTTACCTATATCGTTGCCCTTGGCTGTATTTAAAATCAAAATCTGTTACATTCGAAACCAGGTCACTCTTACTTCCAGAATAAGCAATTTTACCGATCACCGTTCGATCGATGCTTGTTCGAGCACGTTTAAACACTAAACTAAAACAAACTTACTGTTGCACCTGCCGAAACTGCAACATGCCTCGACCCGTGCATAATTAGTAGGCGCCTGGTAAAGGTGCCGCCTTCCTGAGGCGCAACATATAAGTTTGTGCTCTGCGACCTTCACGCTCCGCTCATGCATGACCGATCTAGTGTGAAATTGGCTCAGCATATTGTATCTTGTTAGTATTTGTAACATAATTATAATAGAGGACGTTTTAATATTTAAACTACGTACATAATAAAATCCATATTAATATTATAAATGCGAAAGTAACTCTGTCTATCTGTTCACGCTTCAACCGCTGAACCGATTGAAATTTGGCACGGAGATAGTTGGGGTCTCGGGAAAGGACATAGGCTACTTTTTATCCCGGAAAAACGCATAGTTCCCGCGGGACCGCGATAACCGAATTCCACGCGGACGAAGTCGCGGGCAGAAGCTAGTAAAATATACTTTATTAAAGGAACAGTACATAGACATATAATGTAATTACACAAAAAGTAGACACAATACAGCAGGCGGTCTTATCGCTTAATAGCGATCTCTACCGTATTACTCGTAATAAATCCTAATGAAACTAGGTACCTAATCAGTTTGTGTGAGTTACGTTTTCATGTTTTTGATGTGATTATGAAAATTTGCTATTTACGTTACACAAATACACCCAAAGCATCACTTGTCTTCACTTTACTACAGTTTGCCCATACATTATAGCAATTTAATACTACTACTACTACAGCCTATTTGGCGTCCCACTGCTGGGCACAGGCCTCCTCTCATCACGAGAGGATTTGAGCTATGGTCCCCACGCGGGCCCAGTGCGGATTGGGGACTTCACACACATCTTTGAATTACTCCGCAGATGCGTGCAGGTTTAAATTCCTCACGATGTTTCCCTTGACCGAAAAGCTCAGTGGTAAATTCAAATTGAATTTCGCTCATAATTTAACTTAGAGGTGCGAGCAAGAATCGAACGCCCGACCCTTTGTATGAGAGGCGGTAGGTCGAACCACTAGGCCACCACAGCAATGTAATAACCACCGAACAATGTCGAGCAAAAATAGGCCCTTGACAACAAGTCTCATTCCAGGTTCTCATATTTTACCATTATTTATTTTCCTATTAAACCAAATTACAAGTTGACAAATATTGTAACCGGATTTGAATCGTTTCGCAGTTACAATACGGCACAAATTCTTAAATCATGTAGCACGTCCATATTATATGAGCCCTTAACAATTTGGTATAACCCTGCGAACGAAAGATGAATAAATATTGCCAAATTTCTTATGCGAGACGCAAAAAAGCGGCCAAGTGCGAGTCGGAGTCGCCCATGAAGGGTTCCGTAACATAATATAAAAGTTCTTGTAGTTCGTTGTAACTTTGATCGATGTTTTAATAATAGTGTAAGGTAAATTGCGGTTTACGATTTATGATTATGACGTATTAAAAAAACTACTTACTAGATCTCGTTCAAACCAATTTTCGGTGGAAGTTTGCATGGTAATGTACATCATATATATTCTCTTATTTTAGAAGTTAGAGGGGGGAGGGGGATACACATTTTACCACTTTGGAAGTGTCTCTCGCGCAAACTATTCAGTTTAGAAAAAAATGATATTAGAAACCTCAATATCATTTTTGAAGACCTATCCTATCCTATAAAAAATTTCGAGTTTCAGTTCTAAGTATGGGGAACCCCCAATTTTTTTTTTCTATTTTTTTGTGAAAATCTTAATACGGTTCACAGAATACGTCTACTTACCAGGTTTCAACAGTATAGTTCTTATAGTTTCGGAAAAAAGTGGCTGTGACATACAAACGGACAGACATACAGACAGACATGACGAATCCATAAGGGTTCCGTTTTTTGCCATTTGGCTACGGAACCCTAAAAAGAAGCTAAAAGGGCCTAAGTAATACTGAAACCGAGTACTGTATACTGATTACGTCAATAATATAATTTGGACTTTGTGACAAAGTGATAGAGTAGTAAAGATAACTTTGAAGTCTCGTACAAGAGTCGTTTTCTTTTTTTTTTTGTGTACGGCGGAAAGGTACGAGGGGCGTTCAAAATATTCTCGGTATTGGAATGAAAACAAACAAGTATGAACAGTTTGATATTTTTTATTTTTCAATATACTCCCCCCCTATGTTAATACACTTAAAAGATCGATCAATTATTTTTTTTAATCCCTCATAAAAATATTTTTTATCCTTGGTATAAAAGTGCTCCTCTACTGCCGCCTTCAACGCCTCATCGTCAAAAAATCGATTTCCACGCAGATCCTTTTTGAGATTGGGGAACAAAAAGAAGTCGCTGGGGGCTAAGTCCGGACTATACGGTGGATGAGTTATAGTTCCGAACCCACATTCAGCAATAGCTGCCTTGGCAATATGAGCAGTATGGACAGGGGCGTTGTCATGCAGAAGCAGAATACCTTTAGACAACTTTCCTCGCCTTTTTTCTTTTATTGCGTCCCTTAATTGATGTAGAATATTCGCGTAGTACTGTCCCGTGATATTTACACCTTTTTCTTTATAATCGATCAACAATACTCCTTCACAATCCCAAAATATTGTTGCCATGACCTTGCCAGCGGAAGGGACGACCTTGAACTTCTTGGGATGAGCTGAACCCTTAATGTGCCACTGCATGGACTCCTGTTTACTCTCTGGGTCATAATGATGAACCCAGGTTTCATCTCCAGTAACTATCTTTTGCAGCACCTCATCAGGATTTTCACCACACAGGTCAATAAAATCGGAACAGCAAGCTGCACGCACATCTTTTTGAAGTCGAGTCAGCATTCGCGGAACCCATCTTGCACTGACCTTTGACATATTAAGATGGTCATGGATAATGTCATGTACGGTACCAATAGAAAGATTGGTTACTTGAGCTATTGATTTTATCTTCACTCGACCATCTTCCAATATAAGGTTTTCCACCTGATCAATATTTTCTTGTGAAGTAGCTACTACAGGCCGGCCAGGTCTAGGGTCATCTTCAATACTCTCCCTGCCATGTTTGAATTCGCTTGACCACTTTTGAATTGTAGATAAAGAAGGAGCAGACTCACGGTAAACACAATCCATTTCCTCTTTTATGGTTTTTTGGTTTTTACCCTGTTTCGTCAAGAATTTTATTACGGAACGATGTTCTAATTTCGTTAACATTGTTAATTCACTCATTGTGTTCGTGTTTGTTCAGAAATTGCAGAAAAACAAAAGAACATCTCGGTTTGAATTATACTTTTTTTTAATGTCAAAGAATGAACCTTACCAGCCAGTAACAAAACAAATGCAAAAAGAGGTTATAAGATATCAATACCGAGAATATTTTGAACGCCCCTCGTACGATTGGGTCGTGAAATAAACTCTTTGCCTCTTAAATTATAATTTACGTGCTCATAAAACAGGAACATCGTGTTCTCAAGTTTTATTAACTTTTATTGTTGTTCCAAGTTTCTTTGTTGCAATAAATCTGAACTATGGTTAAAGTTAATTTTAACAAACTAAAACATTCCTGAATAGGACTTCATAAATTAATTTATTTTCATACTTTTACTACCAGCCCAACTTTCTACTCAGCTAACAAGGTGTGTACAGTCAGCAGCAGAAGTAGATAAGCTGTCCAGGTGTTCAAAATGACCTACACACGCCCTTATCGTCTTAAGAATAAGGTCGTGTGTAGGTCATTTTGAAGACCTGGACAGCTTATCTACTTCTGCTGCTGACTGTACGAAAATTGGAAATAAAAGGCCTTTAAAAATGAGAAATATATATAGGTATATACACACAAACTTTTAGGATGTTTTCACATCTCCGCCGCGGATTTGAAACAGCGATACCGCTGAACATTTGCCATCGTTTCAATTCAAAATTCAATCATTTATTCAGCAAATTGGCCACATAGGGGCACTTTTACACGTCAGAAAAAGAATTTACCAGCGCTTCCTAGACCCATTGCTTGAGAAGAAGCGCCGCAACAAACTCAAACAGAAGGCCTTTTTTAAAATTTACATTCCATGTATAAAATATACATATAGGTACGTACTAAAATTACATTGAAGGGATGTATAGTCCCTAACTTAAACTTAAATCTAAGATCTTAGAGATGTATAGTCTCCAAGGGTCCAGAAAAATATTATGGAGATGGCCTCCATTGTCAAATAAATATAAATTCCATAGATGTCGACAGTCTCACAATGTCAATAAATAATGAAATAACATGTATAAAAGAGTTAATTAATACATGTCCATTATAGACATGTTTGACGCTGTTCACATCTCCGCCGCGGAACTGAAATAGCGGTTTGAACGCGGAGATGTGAACGGCGTCAAGGATGTGTATAATGGACAAACGATCGCAAATGTTCAGCGGTACCGCTATTCCCAATCCGCGGCGGAGGTGTGAAAACAACCTTACTTATAGGTAATCATAAAATTTAATTTTCCAACACTTCTGGACAATATTATATGGGCTTTAAGGGATTGCTTGACTATATAAAATCAATATTGAACTTTCGCAATCCTACGCATTACGATAAAAGAGTTGCTAAATCGATATCGTAAATTGTTTATAGTTATTGGTTTATGTACATAAATAAAATGAAAATTTACTCTTTTTATTCTCGTAATTTTATACACAACTTCTACGCTATTTTTCACCACTTTATAACTAGCCCGGTTCACACCACACCGAGTCGCGTGCGCAGCTCGTGCACGATACAAAGTAAGCGCGCGTCGCGTGCATGTCACGCAAGCGGTGTGTCTATGTCTCACGAGAACTATTATACATAATACAATGCTCGTTGCGTCTCGTCCGGGTTTTAGGGATGATTTCAAGGATTAAAAGTATCCTAAGGCCTCCCGTCTCAAATTATTTTCATACCTCTTGATCATCACTTCTACCAAAAGACGTCCACTGCTGAACATAGGCCTCCCTAAGGCGCGCCACTCGGAACGGTCTTATGCCACTCGCATCCACCCTATTCCCGCGACCTTCACCAGGTGTATATTACTACACTACAACAGTCTGTTTACGGCCCACTGCTGGGCGCAGGCCTCCTCTCATCACGAGAGAGTTCGGCTATAGTCCCCACGCGGGCCCAGTGCGGATGGGGACTTCACACACATCCTTGAATTACTTCGCAAATGCGTGCAGGTTTCCTCACGATGTTTTCCTTCACCGAAAAGCTCAGTGGTAAATTCAATTTGAATTTCGCACATAAATAATTTCCGAGGTGCGAGCCGGATTTGAATGTATATTACCGGGTATATTAATATACGTACCAAATTTAATTTTAATCGATTTAGTATCCTAATAACTGTGGGGGTACTTTCTTATAATATTAGTAGGTTTGAAAAAAAGAATAGGATCCAGGTATCGCTCACACCACACCATCAATCCCATACTGAGCCATACTTACTTTTTACCAACTAGAAAAAAAATACAAAATGCACTCTTCAAAAACTCTATCGACGCTATACCTACCACCACCACCACTGACATTGCTATTAGACAAATGCCAACTCATACTAAAACTTCTGAAATGAATACCGTGCCAAAACACAATCGGTTAAAGTTTGGAAAGGGAGCGTGAAAAACTTAACTTATAGGTACTTATAGGTATTTCAAGCCTTAGAAACACCGCTCTCGCCCCTTATTCTCCTTCCCTCTCTTACTTGTGGCGTTAGATAAGGACTCCATGTCAGCCGGTTGTAAATTTCATGATGTAACGCTATCTACGGCTGCGATCGGTGTTCATTTAAATGTTAGTTAAGTTTTAATGGAACAATTACGAAGTTAGGAGAGCGTGTAGGTACTGCAATACATTTCGCAAGTCTGTATGAGCCCTTCTTTAGAATTTATACGGCCACTATTGAATCTTGAATCTTACCTACGCCTCCAAGTTCTCCACTCTGCCCCACCCTAATTTAAACATTTTATTATCTACTAGCTTTTGCCCGCGACTTCGCCCGCGTGGTATTTGGTCATCGCGCTCCCGCGGGAACTATGCGCTTTCCGGCATAAAAAGCAGTAGTATGTCCTTTCCCGGGACTTCAGTTATCTTCATACCAAATTTCATCAAAATCGGCCCAGTAGTTTTCACGTGATGCGCGGTCAAATAAACAGATAAACAGATGAAAATTCTAAAAACTGTTGGAATGTGTTCTGTTATCGATTCCAAGTAACCCCAGCCAACTTTTTTTCGAACATCTTCAATGTACAGACTTACGATTCGACATTCTTTAGCTTTATTATATGTATAGGCACTTTTTGTGTCGACTATTTCGAGATCATCCACTTTTTAGCTATTTAATTATGCATCAATCAGGAACCAGAAAATCATGAAGAACTAAAAAAACACGTAGATGAAATATAACATCCATCCATTTGGAATTATGCGTTTCCGTTAGCGAAAAATAAAACCCGCTTTAAAATTACAAACAGGAACAATATTTTTCGCGTAAACTGCATTCACCCTACTTACCCTACTTCCGCACCCCTGAAGTAGGCAATTAAAGCGAACCACCTTGAAAAGTCCAGCGGAAAACCTAACCTTAAACTGGAGTGCACTGAAATAGCGTTTAATTTGCGGCACATGCGATGAGGCGCGGCCCAGTGTCAGCGTGACCTTGCCCGCGTTACGTAAGTATGCAAAATGAGGCGTGGCGCAAGGGCGGGCGGTGGGCGAACCACTATTTCTACAGTACAATAATGCCGGTACAGAAATATTGGTTCCAATGGTCTTTAAAAGCGGTGACAGCCTAAAACAAAGTCCCCTATTCAACAAGTCCCCTATCCTACAGTATAAAAGCCATGATGGTAAGCGGTCACTGCTGCCCATGGACGTATGACATCATAACATAAGATGCGAAATTATGATGGAATGCCTCTATGCCAGTAATTTCACCGGCCGCCTTACTCCGCTACTGAATAACACAACAGTCCGAGCACTGCTATTTGGCGGGAGGATAGCGGGTGACGGTGGTAGCAATCAGGGGAACCTTGCAACAGGTCCTACCAACAGCAAACGTGGGGACTAGTCCCCAAACCCTCCCGCGATCTCGTGCCCATTTGTGGAAGTCTGTGCCCAGTAAATAGCTTGATGTGGTATGTGGTGGTGGATTGACCTTTTAAGCATATGTGATTTAAGGTTAAGTTATGGACCTTACTGTCTTTAGGCGATGCGTCAGCACTGTGTATGTATTAAAATTACGTGGTGATGTACGTCTAGGTTAACAATATTGAAAAATGATGGCGGATTGTAGATATAGTTAGGCACAATATGCAAAAAGATTTTTTGAAACCTTTCTTTATGCATATTTTTGTACCCGGTGTACCTTCTAGTTGTTTCATACGTGTAGAGAATGTCTACTGATGTTTTCTACAGATTACGTAGATGTACTATTTTAATGCAAAAATAGGTCGAAGCTCTTGGAAAAAATCAAAGGGCAGAGCAGAGATTATCCCAACAGCTTGGGCTGAAACAGCCCGAAGGGAAGAGATCTGGTTTTAAAAGGTTTTAACTACACACATCACAAATGGTTGACTTGACATTTAGATTAGAAGTGTTTTCCTCTTTTAAACACAATTTTCATGATTATATAGGAATCAACTTAGCATGATCTTTTGAAAGAGGCAAGGCTTCCTTTCGTCGCCGAACATCCTATAGCTTGTGTAGAATTGTATTGTGTAAAAATATACCAAGTCCGAAATCCCGTACGTGACTCGCGTACGCTGTCGGTACTTATTTTACCAATACTATTATTTCACATAGAACAAGGTAATAAAAACCATAACTGCATAGTAATGCCTGCAGTAGTGAATCCAGAACGTACTTATTTCGCAGACCGCGGGTGATTGTACCAACAATGGTTGTATTATTCTCTTATTTACATGTTTATGCTGAATGTGGGTAGATATAGTTTAGCCTCACCTGGATGTATCTAGGGTTTATTGGCTGTGGTTAGGTTTTAGAGGACTTTGTCAAACATAGAGGACAATGACTTGTAATTTCTTTCGGACTTTACAAGGACTAAAGAAAAATATTAAACTTTGGTTGTACTATAAACACTTGAACTGACGATTTCTCCTGCAAAATGAACCCAATCAGGCTCCCACAGACAGATCTTACAATGAAAGTTTTTAATCGAAGTTTAGTTTGGCAGATTTCACCAAGCCTAACCACGGGTTCAGGTTCGGTTATATCAACTTAACTCAAGAGGGTAACTCGAGTTTAGCGGCGTATATGCAAGTGGCTTAAAGATTTTGAGAGTCACCTTTACCTACTACTACAGCCTATTTGCGTCCCACTGCTGGGCACAGGCTTCCTCTCATCACGAGAGGGTTTGGGCTATAGTCCCCACGCGGTGAAGCCGTGGTGGCCTAGTGGTTCAACCTACCGCCTCCCATGCAGAGAGTCGGGGGATCGAATCCGGCTCGCACCTCTAAGTTTACTTATGTGCGAAATTCAATCAGAATTAACCACTTAGCTCTTCGGTGAAGGAAAACATCGTAAGGAAACCTGCACGCATCTGCGAATTAATTCAAAGATGTGTGTGAAGTCCCCAATCCGCACCTTTACCTGATCATTGTTAAATATTGTGTTAAGTCAGATTGAAATCGCGATACTAGAGTTTTTTGGGTTACCACTTTACCAATACCAATGACCATAATATGATACGTTTTAGAAGGCCTTGTCGAATTGTCATCCACATAAAGCTATAACCGTGATCCATT
Source organism: Aethes cnicana (assembly GCA_963971205.1). Lineage (NCBI taxonomy): Eukaryota > Metazoa > Arthropoda > Insecta > Lepidoptera > Tortricidae > Aethes > Aethes cnicana. Next base: position 4,740,057 of record OZ020297.1, read on the forward strand.
CAGTGATTTAACTCAGCATTCACACTAATTGTACGTCAGAAGGCTGACTATCGTGTAAACAGTCATTCAATTGTATACAGAATCCGTATGTGTGTTCAACCCTTTAGTCGTAAGGCCCGGCCTCTCGCGACAAGCGGTAGCGGAGAGCGTTTCGTTATACATTGCATGATCGACTGCACAGCTGTAGGGTATCATATCATTACTTACCTTTTAAGTTACACTTTCATTTATACTCATCATTAACTTGCTCCTGCAATTAAAAACATAACGTTTCATCGGATCCCTTGTACACAAACACATTTTTATAACACTATAATCTCACGTACATCCAAGCTTCTTCTTTGTCTCGCGTTTACCGATCCGACACTCAAATTACGTCGCGGCAATGTATTTGTCGCGACCTCTTATTATTTTTCCTTCTTGAATTACTTGAACATTACAATTTTGCCTTTATAATTTCGGTGAAATAGTGGTTTTTGTAAATATTGACGTAGTTGACAATGTTGTTGATACCCGTTACTATGGTCACGACATATCAATCCTTTGGTAAAATGATAGGTTTCTCGCTGGTGGGCGATAAATTTGATGTTCTATTTCTAATTTTATTCAAATTCTCTAAAAATTCCATCCAAGGTTTCCTTATCGATATAGCCGCAAGGATGGTCAGTTCTTCTTCAGCTCTCAAACGGAGCAGTCGAAATTATAAGACCTTTGTCCTGGGGGTCGACCAGCCCCCAGGACCCTGCAAAAAGGCCCAAAGCCTCTGGCAACCTCTTGGCCGTGCTAACTTAATAATCTACTTCATCTCTGAGTTGGTGTGCGGACGACTCTAAAATCTATCCGCACAAAGTCCTTCTAGTTGGTGTGCGGACAACTTTAAATATCCGTACAAAGACTCACCTTCTACGTTGTGAAAGCCATTGGCTCCATCTCCTCTGACGTTCTACCCGCTGTACTATCACCCGTGCCGCTCTTTACGTGTACCGAGCCTGTGGCATCACTCTGCCATCCAGAGACGGTCCACTGCGACGTCACCACTACGCTGATCCACCCTGCAGCAGTACTACCCCGTGCCAGCCACCAGCTGAACCTCGAAGCGTCGCTCTGACCCTGCACACCTCCACCGTCCAGTAAAGACCTGTGCCGCTGTTCCTGATTCCGACTCACCAATATCCTGTGCCACCCTTCCACTACGCCGTGCTGCTGAATCATTCTCCACCCCGAGCTCCTTCAACCTTCACATCATCCTTCACTCGTCCCACACCCTGACTCAACTTTACTTACCTCCACACCGCTCTTCATAACACCACTTCTCACCACTTCCCCCATATTCCATCACCCTTTTTTAATAATTGTAAATAGGTTTTCTTTCTTTTATTGTAAATATATTTAATTAGTAACATATTAATGCAGAGTAGGCCACTTGGTGATGATGTTTGGTGTGTAGTTGTGGTAGGTTGTGATGATGATATGTTTTTTATTTACATTGCACAGGGTGCAGAACTGTAGGTACTGTGAAGATTACTAAGTCCTCTGGTTTGACAAATTGAGTCAGCCTAGAGTTCATTTTGTTATGTGATGGTGGTATTAGGTACTCTTGATTAAGAACTTGGAAATTTCTTATACATTATATAATTATTATTTTTTTACAGCAAAACCGTAAATTCCCAAAATGTATTTTGTGTTGTGTTGTCTTCTTATTTCTGGTTGGTCTTCTTAGGATCCTGTTGCTATTGTGTGGCAGGTGTTGTGGATCATTTAACTTAGTGTTTTCTATTGTGCAGCAATACTTTTGTGGTGGATTATTGAGTAGGTTTTTTTTTCCAGTTTTTATTGTGGTGAGCAGCTGGGGGCCAGCTGGAATTTTCCTCTCTTTGATCGGAAAATTCTTCTGGGTTCGGGGGTGTTGTAATGTTGTATTTTTTGTTGGTCTTATTCCTACAATAACTTAATATTTTCATTTTCATTCATACAATTTTGATCTTTGGTTTTGGCGTTTTTATTCTTCAAATACGTTAAAAAACGTATCTCGAACAGTGTCTCAGTACCGGCAACACTGCGCGAAAACGTCACTTCACATTTCGATTATCATTCGTGGCGAAATGTCATAGATTTTGGGAATTTGTAAGTATTCTTTTATATTTGCATCGAATTGTTGGTTTTAACGCTTTGACTGCGTTCTTTGGTGCTGAATGTGGTTTCCTTTCGCAGACGGCTTTTTTTCGCACTTCTGTCGGCGACTCATGCGCGGCCACATGGGGCCCGTCGCCGCCAGGCTTGTCCATGCTGCGGGAGAGACACCTCCTGGGAGTGGACATCGGCTCAGGCGTTAACAACACGCAGGAACCGTTTTCCTCCTGGGTAAGTGCTCCTCGACAAGCTTTTCTAATTTTCATTTGCATTGTTTGGAGGTTATGCTTCATGTTGACCATTGTTCATAGGAGGTGTCTGGTTGGGGCTGAGTACATGCCCTCCAGCCCGAACGAATATCCTGGAGTGTCCACAGAGTGTCACTCAACTCCGGAGGCAATGCGGGCACTGTTGGAGTTGTGTCCGGAGCGCTGCCCACATGGCGGTCGTGTGAAGTGGAGGATCATTGGCCTTCTGGGCCACCACAGCGGGTGCGCTGCGGGTCGCGCCCCCTCGACAGTGTCGTGCACGAGGCGACATTGTCGGGGGCCAGGCAGGCAAGCAGGCCCAGCGGGTTGGCTTCAGTGAGGTAGGAGCCGATCGCTTCATGACTTCATTAGGTGTAAAGAAGGATTTCAATTCATACTGAGACTATTGTTCAGTGCAGGCTCTTGTGAAGCCTTTTTAGGGAACTAGGACATATACAAAAGGTTATTGACCAAACACGCCAGCGACCCTTATTTTATTATTTTATTATATTTTCTACTTAAAGTAATGCTTAGTAAATGATGTATGCGGGGGAATAACAGGGGGGGGGGGTTTATTCAAGGTAATAAATTGACTTGCTGCACAGATATGGTTTCACTCCAGGTTCCCTATGGAATCCCCCCATTATATAGACATTACAATGGCACTAAGTAAATTCCCAAAATGTATTTTGTGTTGTGTTGTCTTGTTATTTGTTGATGGTCTTCGTAGGATGCTGTTGTTGTTCAGTCTGTAGGAGAGTTTGTGATCGTCGGACGTACGGCCCGTGGTGTGAGGCACGCTCGCACTTACTCGCCGTGCCGCCGGGGCTCACCACTCAAATAAAGGTTGAATGGTGCGGAGTGGACCCGAGTTGCAGTTCCTATTGTGTGGCAGGTGTTGTGGCTCTTTGTGGATCATATTAACTTAGTGTTTTCTATTGTGCAGCAATACTTTTGTGGTGGATTATTGAGTAGGTTTTTTTTTCCAGTTTTTATTGTGGTGAGCAGCTGGGGGCCAGCTGGAATTTTCCTCTCTTTGATCGGAAAATTCTTCTGGGTTCGGGGGTGTTGTAATGTTGTATTTTTTGTAGGTCTTATTCCTACAATAACTTAATATTTTCATTTTCATTCATACAATTTTGATCTTTGGTTTTGGCGTTTTTATTCTTCAAATACGTTAAAAAACGTATCTCGAACAGTGTCTCAGTACCGGCAACACTGCGCGAAAACGTCACTTCACATTTCGATTATCATTCGTGGCGAAATGTCATAGATTTTGGGAATTTGTAAGTATTCTTTTATATTTGCATCGAATTGTTGGTTTTAACGCTTTGACTGCGTTCTTTGGTGCTGAATGTGGTTTCCTTTCGCAGACGGCTTTTTTTCGCACTTCTGTCGGCGACTCATGCGCGGCCACATGGGGCCCGTCGCCGCCAGGCTTGTCCATGCTGCGGGAGAGACACCTCCTGGGAGTGGACATCGGCTCAGGCGTTAACAACACGCAGGAACCGTTTTCCTCCTGGGTAAGTGCTCCTCGACAAGCTTTTCTAATTTTCATTTGCATTGTTTGGAGGTTATGCTTCATGTTGACCATTGTTCATAGGAGGTGTCTGGTTGGGGCTGAGTACATGCCCTCCAGCCCGAACGAATATCCTGGAGTGTCCGCAGAGTGTCACTCAACTCCGGAGGCAATGCGGGCACTGTTGGGGTTGTGTCCGGAGCGCTGCCCACATGGCGGTCGTGTGAAGTGGAGGATCATTGGCCTTCTGGGCCACCACAGCGGGTGCGCTGCGGGTCGCGCCCCCTCGACAGTGTCGTGCACGAGGCGTCATTGTCGGGGGCCAGGCAGGCAAGCAGGCCCAGCGGGTTGGCTTCAGTGAGGTAGGAGCCGATCGCTTCATGACTTCATTAGGTGTAAAGAAGGATTTCAATTCATACTGAGACTATTGTTCAGTGCAGGCTCTTGTGAAGCTTTTTTAGGGATGTAGGACATATATAAAAGGTTATTGACCAAACACGCCAGCGACCCTTATTTTATTATTTTATTATATTTTCTACTTAAAGTAATGCTTAGTAAATGATGTATGCGGGGGAATAACAGGGGGGGTTTATTCAAGGGAATAAATTGACTTGCTGCACAGATATGGTTTCACTCTGGTTCCCAATTGAATCCCCCATTTTTTAGACATTACAATGGCGCCCGAAACAGGTGAATGCTGGCTGTGTGAATTTATATTCCTTGAAACTGGTCTGTAGCTCAGTTTCAGGTTGGTCAATAACTGAATTTTTTTTTTGGTGCGACAACTTAGTGTGAGTGTAGAATTCTGTACTCACATGGCTATTGTTAGTGATGCTTATGTTGATATGGTTATAAATTGATTTGTTATTAAGTATATTGTTGGTGTTTTGCTGGAAACGATAATTAATTTATCCTGTGGGTTGTCACTTAGTATAACCTAAAAATTGGCCATGTGGTACATTTGTCAGAACTTTTCTCAAATGTAAGAAAGTTTAATATTCCTTAATTAGTTCTTCTAATCCTGCTATCCCATTTGAGTGTCAATTTTGTGAAATATTCATTTATAGTATTCCAAACATTACACAAGCTTGCCCGGTGACTAAAATAACCCTTACCTTTTGTAAGGCCTATTATTTAAACACATTTAAATAAACTACATATTGTATATTATTAAAAACCTCAAATAATATTTCTTTCTAAAATAATTTGTTTAAATTATATATTATTATTATTAGATTTAAATGCTTTATTTTGCTATATGTAATATTTTGATCTACAAATTTCTGTGACAGGGTTCTATGTTGTGATTATACCTTATTAAGAGTACCTAAGAATATTTTTAAGTGCAATTTGTGATCGTGAGCGCCTTTGGTCAATAGCAGAGCCTCGGACTGTAGAGAATTTATTAAGTATGAGCTTATCTGTCCTGGGAGTTAGTTCATTTCGGTTTGATTTCTGAAAGCTAGTTATCGGTGACAAAGATTTTCAGGTTTATAGAACAAGTTTGGTCTTGATATGTAGGCTAGTTCTCATCCACTACCTGTCAAAGGTTCGAATAATACCTTTGCCAGAATACCTGGTGTCAACTTATATACCTACCAGTTTTTTTTTAAATTCAAAATTATTAAGTCTTTGGGTAAAAAATAAGCCTCCAACTGACGCGGGTCGTGACGTCTACCAAATACCTTCACGGAACGCTACTGAGCGGTTAGTAACTCAGATGCCTGAGACAATGTTGTTTTGGAATATTTTTTTATTGAAAATTTGAAAATTTCGGTTTTACTATACATCTTGATATCTTTGTTACCTACAATTGAAATTGTGGTACTTTTGAGAAGGTTGTAGTGCTGCTGCTGTGGAAATGTTGGTTACGCTGTATTAGCTACCAACCCTGACCGGATTTTCTCGACGTTTTTGATGTTTTGTGGTAGTCCAGTCCTCTGGCACTGTATTTGGCACGGTGCAGAGTTCTGTGTCGTTTTTGATGTTATCGTGGGATTGTTGAGAATCTTCTGACATGGTTAATTAGTAACATATTAATGCGGAGTAGGCCACTTGGTGATGATGTTTGGTGTGTAGTTGTGGTAGGTTCTGATGATGATATGTTTTTTATTTACATTGCACAGGGTGCAGAACTGTAGGTACTGTGAAGATTACTAAGTCCTCTGGTTTGACAAATTGAGTCAGTCAGAGTTCATTTTGTTATGTGATGGTGGTATTAGGTACTCTTGATTAAGAACCTGGAAATTTCTTATACATTATATAATTATTATTTTTTTTACAGCAAAACCGTAAATTCCCAAAATGTATTTTGTGTTGTGTTGTCTTGTTATTTGTTGATGGTCTTCGTAGGATGCTGTTGTTGTTCAGTCTGTAGGAGAGTTTGTGATCGTCGGACGTACGGCCCGTGGTGTGAGGCACGCTCGCACTTACTCGCCGTGCCGCCGGGGCTCACCACTCAAATAAAGGTTGAATGGTGCGGAGTGGACCCGAGTTGCAGTTCCTATTGTGTGGCAGGTGTTGTGGCTCTTTGTGGATCATATTAACTTAGTGTTTTCTATTGTGCAGCAATACTTTTGTGGTGGATTATTGAGTAGGTTTTTTTTTCCAGTTTTTATTGTGGTGAGCAGCTGGGGGCCAGCTGGAATTTTCCTCTCTTTGATCGGAAAATTCTTCTGGGTTCGGGGGTGTTGTAATGTTGTATTTTTTGTAGGTCTTATTCCTACAATAACTTAATATTTTCATTTTCATTCATACAATTTTGATCTTTGGTTTTGGCGTTTTTATTCTTCAAATACGTTAAAAAACGTATCTCGAACAGTGTCTCAGTACCGGCAACACTGCGCGAAAACGTCACTTCACATTTCGATTATCATTCGTGGCGAAATGTCATAGATTTTGGGAATTTGTAAGTATTCTTTTATATTTGCATCGAATTGTTGGTTTTAACGCTTTGACTGCGTTCTTTGGTGCTGAATGTGGTTTCCTTTCGCAGACGGCTTTTTTTCGCACTTCTGTCGGCGACTCATGCGCGGCCACATGGGGCCCGTCGCCGCCAGGCTTGTCCATGCTGCGGGAGAGACACCTCCTGGGAGTGGACATCGGCTCAGGCGTTAACAACACGCAGGAACCGTTTTCCTCCTGGGTAAGTGCTCCTCGACAAGCTTTTCTAATTTTCATTTGCATTGTTTGGAGGTTATGCTTCATGTTGACCATTGTTCATAGGAGGTGTCTGGTTGGGGCTGAGTACATGCCCTCCAGCCCGAACGAATATCCTGGAGTGTCCGCAGAGTGTCACTCAACTCCGGAGGCAATGCGGGCACTGTTGGGGTTGTGTCCGGAGCGCTGCCCACATGGCGGTCGTGTGAAGTGGAGGATCATTGGCCTTCTGGGCCACCACAGCGGGTGCGCTGCGGGTCGCGCCCCCTCGACAGTGTCGTGCACGAGGCGTCATTGTCGGGGGCCAGGCAGGCAAGCAGGCCCAGCGGGTTGGCTTCAGTGAGGTAGGAGCCGATCGCTTCATGACTTCATTAGGTGTAAAGAAGGATTTCAATTCATACTGAGACTATTGTTCAGTGCAGGCTCTTGTGAAGCTTTTTTAGGGATGTAGGACATATATAAAAGGTTATTGACCAAACACGCCAGCGACCCTTATTTTATTATTTTATTATATTTTCTATTTAAAGTAATGCTTAGTAAATGATGTATGCGGGGGAATAACAGGGGGGGTTTATTCAAGGGAATAAATTGACTTGCTGCACAGATATGGTTTCACTCCAGGTTCCCAATTGAATCCCCCATTTTTTAGATATTACAATACCTACTCTTTCCTTCCTCTCACCTTCACCCCTTAATTGTCGCTTCACGACAGTTTGGCGCCCAACCTTAATCTTCTAGACTCTTCTAATTCTACGTATTCTATATTTATTTATGTCTATTTCATATTTTTCAAAATTCTGAAACAACACTTCTTCTAGTGCTACCTACCTCTTTGGCTGATAATTTATTTAATTTCATTTCAATACTGGCCGGTACAATTAAAAAAAATAAAAAACTTCAGGTTCCTTCATATATATAATCCCTCAAATATTTCTAATAGATGGTGCTGCCATCTGGACTTTGTCGGTGGTACTACATACCTTATAACTTTCATCTCTAAGTGCTGCCATCTGTACTTTGGCGGTGGTACTACATACTTTATAACTTTTATCTCTAAGTGCTGCCTTCGAGCTTTGGCGGTGGTACTACTTACCTCCGGTGCTGTCACCTTGGTCTTGGCTGAGGATCTGCTTCTTACATAACTTGGTGCTGCCATCTATAGTTCGTTGTTAGGACTATTTATTGTCAACAACTTTCCAACCCAGTGCTACTATCCCCATCTTGCGGTTCAACTATTAAAATTTTTGACACTTCACACCTTCCAACAATCATCGTTCTCTTTCCTTCATCTTCTATTTCACTCTTTCATCCTTTCCTTACATAACCTTTTTGGTTTCAACTAATATCCTTCATTTAACACTGGCAACTACACAAAATTTAAAAATAATAAATTCGGTATAGTCTTGCACAAAAGTCTTACTCAATTTATTATTTTCTTTTCATATAGTTTATTGCACATACTCATAAAATCAAACAAGGTACTTATAAATTTCATTTTAATTTAATTGAGATAACCAAATACTTTTCCACTACACTACATATGACACACTACAGAGAAGAACTACACTTTAATATATTTATACGTTATATTTAATTTTCTTTGGTAAGTATTTATTTATTTATTTTAAATTTACATCTTTTTCTCTATATTTCTCTTCAGTCGTTTCTTCAAATGTCTCCAATTTGCGACTTCAAATCTTCATTTTCTTCACCATTTCTATAAAAAAAAAAATGAAACTTATTTTTTTCTCTAAGTACTACTTCTATAATTAACCCCTACCTACGACCTCTCCTCTAAATTCTAAGAAAACCAACTTTCGGTTCCCTTTTCTCTACTTAACCTTCTTTTGGCTTCTTTGCTTCAATTTTGAAGTCTTCATTAGTGCTAAGGCACATTCTACTTAATCACTCTATCTAAACCTATGGTATTCTACAATACCATTTCTTAAGGGCATCTAAAATGCTCTTATCTTCACTAAGGTATCTAAAATACCTTAATCTACACTACAGGTATCTAAAATACCTTCTTCACTCGTGGGCTCGATGTAGCTCATTCTTTACGTGTGTCTAAAACACACTATTCTTCTATAGGAGCGGTTGATAACTCCCTAAATAAGCCTCAAGATCGTCTCTCTTTCCTTTACTAATCTTAGGAGCGGCTGACTACTCCCTAAACAAGCCTTAGGTCGTCCTTATTGTTTTCCACCCGCGGAGCGGCTGACAACTCCCTAAAAATAAGCCTCTAGTCGTCATTTTGGGAAGCATCCTCTTAGAGTGGCAGTCATTGAATGTGAACTCCACCCTTATCAGCACAGAAGAGATGTTATGGAAGTTGATGTCTGATTGTTTGCGTGAAATGTTGTTGTCTGAAAGAGAAGAGCCTTACTTCCCTGGTTACTTTAGGAATATTTTCTAAAAATTTTCTCTGAGTCAAAAATTTTCTCGGGTCGTTGGGGAAATGTAGGGTATCATATCATTACTTACCTTTTAAGTTACACTTTCATTTATACTCATCATTAACTTGCTCCTGCAATTAAAAACATAACGTTTCATCGGATCCCTTGTACACAAACACATTTTTATAACACTATAATCTCACGTACATCCAAGCTTCTTCTTTGTCTCGCGTTTACCGATCCGACACTCAAATTACGTCGCGGCAATGTATTTGTCGCGACCTCTTATTATTTTTCCTTCTTGAATTACTTGAACATTACAATTTTGCCTTTATAATTTCGGTGAAATAGTGGTTTTTGTAAATATTGACGTAGTTGACAATGTTGTTGATACCCGTTACTATGGTCACGACATATCAATCCTTTGGTAAAATGATAGGTTTCTCGCTGGTGGGCGATAAATTTGATGTTCTATTTCTAATTTTATTCAAATTCTCTAAAAATTCCATCCAAGGTTTCCTTATCGATATAGCCGCAAGGATGGTCAGTTCTTCTTCAGCTCTCAAACGGAGCAGTCGAAATTATAAGACCTTTGTCCTGGGGGTCGACCAGCCCCCAGGACCCTGCAAAAAGGCCCAAAGCCTCTGGCAACCTCTTGGCCGTGCTAACTTAATAATCTACTTCATCTCTGAGTTGGTGTGCGGACGACTCTAAAATCTATCCGCACAAAGTCCTTCTAGTTGGTGTGCGGACAACTTTAAATATCCGTACAAAGACTCACCTTCTACGTTGTGAAAGCCATTGGCTCCATCTCCTCTGACGTTCTACCCGCTGTACTATCACCCGTGCCGCTCTTTACGTGTACCGAGCCTGTGGCATCACTCTGCCATCCAGAGACGGTCCACTGCGACGTCACCACTACGCTGATCCACCCTGCAGCAGTACTACCCCGTGCCAGCCACCAGCTGAACCTCGAAGCGTCGCTCTGACCCTGCACACCTCCACCGTCCAGTAAAGACCTGTGCCGCTGTTCCTGATTCCGACTCACCAATATCCTGTGCCACCCTTCCACTACGCCGTGCTGCTGAATCATTCTCCACCCCGAGCTCCTTCAACCTTCACATCATCCTTCACTCGTCCCACACCCTGACTCAACTTTACTTACCTCCACACCGCTCTTCATAACACCACTTCTCACCACTTCCCCCATATTCCATCACCCTTTTTTAATAATTGTAAATAGGTTTTCTTTCTTTTATTGTAAATATATTTATTGTGTATACCTACTCTTTCCTTCCTCTCACCTTCACCCCTTAATTGTCGCTTCACGACACAGCCTTGCGATATTTGAACCATATTACACAACCATGTACTCTCGCAACGGAGTAAGTATATGAACGTGACTTCAGTACAGTACAATACACATGTGTCCAGCGTAGTGTCTTATTGTTACTGTTATGTAGGAAATAAATACTTGATACTTAATCTGTGATTTCACGTTGTGTGCTCGTGCGGCGGAATGGCTCCAATAGAGCTAGAATTACAAATTTACGGTCATGCCACAGGGCGGACACGGCCTATAAAAACACGATTTCGAACACAATTCGAATGAAGTGTCAATGTTTGCGTGCAAGGACGTCAGTGTGCGTGCGAGGACGTCTGTACACTTGTAAATATATGTGTACGACTACGCAGGCCAATGATTCGCTCACCATTTTCGGATGAAACAAATGACGGTAAGGGCGAGTTGGGCGCTAGTTGCGCGCCGGGTAGATTCAGGCGGGTGATTCCGTGGCCAGTCTGTATGTAGTACTATTAAATATTCTGTGGTCGCATGCCGACGGCTATCTGCCGTCTGCTGGAGTACTCGGAAGTCTAGCTTTAACGCATTCACTGCCACCGACGCATATGTGCGTTTTGCTGACTTTCCCGCAGTGCCTTGAACGCACATGTGCATTGCACCTGGCGAAAGTTCGTAAAACAGAAGTGGTAGGGAATGCCTTAAGCACCATACTATACTACCGCTGTCGCTTGTCGCGAGAAGTCGTGGCGTGGCCGAGCCTTAACTATAAACGGTATTGACATTGCACTTCAGGCCTGTCAGTGCAAGCTGGCGTTATTGTATAGCACTTGTTTAAGCATCGCTCCCGCAACATCCTGTCTAGAACCAAATGTGTAACTTAGATGACATATCTGCGTTAGTTAACTTAGTACCTACAATACCTATAGTGTAAGATAGATTTAAATATGACCTGGTATAGACTACTATTTGGCACTCAAAAAGTAGATATTTATTAGTACTCCACTTCTCTTCTTCTTTTTCTTCGCACTTTCTCACTTTAGGTAGGGTTTTCCTAAATTTTCGGCGCCATGACATGACATTCGTCCTGGATTGTAATTTTGAGTAGGTTTTATTACTCGATCCATATTGGTCTACTACGTCGACGGGGGACGTCCCAGTCCCCGACTCCTGTTACTTTGTAAGTGTAACTTTAAACTATAGTTCTTCGTCTCCATGCATTACATTTTACTACTCCACACATACACAGTATCACAAAATTAATTGTGTGAAGGCCATCAGTCCGCACTGGGCCCGCGTGCGGACTATAGCTCTCGTGATGATAGGAAACCTGTGCCCAGCAGTGGCTGTTTTGGGGGTGGTGATGGATTAGAATGAATTTGATTTTGTTCAAATAAAAATTTGATATTTAACTAAAGCTTTAATTCTATGTAGCGTAGTTTGAGCACTGCCATTCCGGCCCGATGAGTGTATATTTACATAATAATTTAAAGATGTAGGTCGAAAAAACCTGCAGTCTTTAATTATTATGTAATTGTTTGTATAATTACATTTATGTATCGAATATTCGCTGTAGGTACATAACAACACGCGAGCTGCCTTCGATATAATGTAATTATCCAATTACACAAGCGAAGTTGTTTTAATTGACCTGAACATTTAAACCAATTTCGGAAAGTAATTTTAGACCACCTAATCAACAGTTGATTAGACGTTTAAAATACCTATTGACCAAATATATCATTAAAATAAAGGTTTAAAAATATATTCGCACTATACCTATTTACTATGTTACAAAATAAGATTTTAATGGAGAGTCGCCAAAATCATGCTCCCATAATTTACAGTTCAAAAAAGTATTCCAAATAAATTACTAAAGTATGCCAAATATAATACTGGCCGAATCGCTCGGTAGGTATAACCCGCGTAGAACCATTTTCCATTTTACCCCGTTCCCGTAGGAATTTCGGGGAATCCTCTCTTATCTTCCCTACACTCCAGGAAAGGAAACCTACATGCCAAATTAAATTTTTCTGCGATCAGTAGTTTCTTGCCTATCAATCAATCAGTCACATAGTAATGAAAGATTTTTAAATGTCATTTGTCCTACTGTTAGCAAAAAAACATGGAATCGACTAATAAATTCAACACACAATTTCCCACTTTCTCTTACAGACCGACTCTACTTTGCGACCCTGAAAACTGGCTACAAACCGAAGGCCACGCGGAACAGCAGGTACTTCCACATCGAAGATGAGATCGTCTACGAGAACTTCTACTTCGACTTTGGGCCCTACCACCTCTGCCACCTGTACCAGTTCTGCAACAAACTCAATGAGGAACTGGAGAAGAATCCGAAGAAGAAGATCGTCTTCTACACCAGCAACAATGAGACGCTTAGACTCAACGCTGCCTATCTTATTGGGAGCTATCAGGTACATTATTGCGACAGACGGATGGTTATGGCTTTCTAATGTATGTATGTATACCTATGGGAAGCCGTGGTAGCCTAGTGGTTTGACCTACCGACCGCCTCTCATGCAGAGCGCCGGGAATTCGAATCCGGCTCGTACCTCTGAAATTATGTGTGAAATTCAGTTTGAATTTACCACTGAGCTTTTCGGTGAGGCTGTTTTCACCCCTCCGCCGCGGATTTGAAGGTGTGAAAAGAGCCTGAAGGAAAACGTATAGAACTAACCATCGTAATTCATATTAACGACTCAATAACTAAGCGAATATCTATCTGATCACCTGATATTAGTACAATGACAACTAGGCTGTGACGGCCTACACACTTGACAGCGGATGTCTCAAGTAAAAAAATAATACTGTGTATAGGCTACAGTGCTACACCATCAAAATGAATTGTGCTCTACACTACTTTAACAAGGCGTATAATCGATTTCTCTCTATGCTTTACTTATAATAACAGCAACAATGCTGTAGCAGATTGTCTTGTGTCATTGCAATTTAAATCCATAAATGCATGTTTTAAAGACTCAATTTAAGTACCACAGAATATTTTACTAGAATCTTTATGTCATTGGTTATGTTGTACCGTCTCGTTGCATCGTTTGTTGGATGGAGATGCGTGGGAAGTATTCTTCGAATGGCCGTCGATTACGTAGTCTATGAAGAGATGTCTACTGCCCATTAGATTCAATTTAAATGTTTAGATAATTGTTTACAAGAACCGAGAACTATAACTCGTATCAAAATGAACGATAGAACTTATTTGTAGATAATTTATTGCTAAATAATTTAGTCTTTGACCATTTTAACAAGCTTTTCCTGAAAATTGAGAAAAGGTGTTAAACGGGGCACATTTCAAGTGGGAGAGGGATGAAAGCAGGATGCGGGAGGGCGGGAGAGTTGTGCACTATACTGTACTATATGTACTCACTTATAGATAAACGCAGCAGCAATAAATCTTGACCCATAATTTTACCGCGAAAATATGTAAAATGTAAGAACTGCTGCATCTAATTTGGTTTTTATCAGTTTTTCTTCTGTTTTTGATTGTCAAGACAACATTTGTATGAAATAAACTAAAACGCAGGGGCGGATAGCTAGTTTATTATAAAACCAATTGCACCTTCCTTCTTCACTATGAAAAATATCGTGTCCTTACTTCCAGATAATCCACCAGAACGGCTCGCCCAGCGAGGTCTACAAACAGCTAACGGCGGGGTCCGAGTGGTCACTCCTGACCTTCCGCGACGCCTCCGGGGGTCCTCCCCTGTTCGACATATCCCTCACGGACGTGCTGCACGGAGTCAAGGTGGCCAATGATGCTGGCTTCTTCCACTTCGACCACTTTGATGCGGAGCAGTATCTGTTCTATGAGGTGAGGGACTATCTATGAATTCAATGGTCTTTATTGAACACCATATAATAATGATAATATACTACTAAATATAATAAACTGATTCTTATGAAACTCGGAGTGTATGTTCAGTAGATCTGAGAATAGGACGTAAGCTATTTTTCATACCCAAAAAAAGTCTAAGGCGGTACGAAGTCCGCGGGGTCAGCCAGTATGTAATATATTATAGTAGTAAGTAGGTATTATTAAAATTAAGGAATGTCAAACTGAAGAATCTATCTGTATTTTCTTACCTGCAGGTGCAGACAAACTGCTTACAAGTAGTTTTGCGGGAAAGTGATTTAGTCTTATTTAGTATTATTTCTGTACGATTTAATATTTTTCAATAAATAATAAAAAAAGAAATACCATAAAAATATACAATAACAGGCTTGATTGTCGCTAAACAGCGTTATCTCTCAGTCAATCTCTGGGAAGTTAAAATAGCAAAAAATACGTAAATAGTCTGTGTTCCAAATCTCAAGGAAAAATTATGAGTCTAAAGTATCTCGTCAAGCAGGTTCCATTCTCATCTGCAATTTAAATTTATAATTTAAGCTCTCCAGTAACCAAGCTGTTGTCTGCGATTGCTTGGAATTTCATGCCCCATTTCCACCTCCCATTTTACCAACTCTAAAAAGTATTTTTGTGTTCCCCTACATCGTTTAAAAGGAGTCTCTAATTTTATACAAAGATTCGTGGCTTGCTTATTTTTCAGTTTAAGCTGTTCTTTGACTAATTATTAGGTATTGGCTTCATTCGAGTTGGGAAATGGTTTCGGGGCTGGCTGTTTATTTATCGAATAAAGTTTACTATGCTCATCTAGGAAAACGTTTAGAATACCACAGATAAGACGTCGGATGCTGGTACAGAGATTAAATTCCTCATTCTGTTACAAGTATTAGACAGAGTGCTTCACTATTTGCACTGCAACTAAGAAGTCTGTCAAGGTTTGCTAGTATAGGTAAAGAAACATAGGCTAAAATTTATTGTATACGTTAAAGTATTTGGAAATCATGCGTCATATGTAGACCTAAAATAATTTCCAAGGCGTTAGATCAGTCTTTTGTAAATCAGACAATAGTTGTGTGCACGGGAATTATGAAGGTCCAAAGACTCGATATATAATATGATAGGAGCAGCCGCGACTTCGTCTGCAAAGACTTTCGTACTAAACTTGCCCTCAAAATTAGACCAATAGTGTACCTACACGCTGTCATACTCTCAAAAGTTAGTGCATTAAAAGCTAAAAAGCGTAAAGGTCCAATGGTCACTCAGGTTGACAGATAGACTTGGACTGCGACACCGTGGCGCCATCTATACCGCCAGATCACGATAAAATAGAAAATAATTGCTTATAAATACTAAATATCACAATCAAAAGTAGCCTATGTGTTATTCTAGGTTACAAACTATCCCAAATTTCATGTAAATTGGTTGGGCCGTTTTAGCGTGATTGAGTAACAAACATCCAAACGAACTTTCAGCTTTATTATATTAGTAAGATTAGATGTTTGAATTAAAGTAATTTCAGGAGGCGCTAGCTAGACGGCTCAAACATATACATACATTTTATATTTGGGTATAGTATGGATCAAATTTAATATATACATACATTTTAATGTATTTCCCATAGGGGTATGCAGAAACCACTTCCTTCCATTTAAGATGATGAAATAGGTTTGAGAATCTCTATCTAGAATAGAAGTGAAATTTGTCAGTATTGGAAATGGTGGAAGTATTTTTATTAAAATTTTCAAGGCCTGAATAAACTGCTATGCTTGCTTGCCTTACGAGTTCATATAGATAAAATGACCTTTCTAAGAAAATAAAAAGTTTTCACATTAAGTGTGTAGAATAGAAAGAATATGATCTAGAACATGTCATACGTTAGCCATGGGTCAGGGCTACTCTTCAGTGTCCAATATATCGTGCTAAAATAGCACAATATGCAATATAACCAGGTCTATTCTCTACAAGTAGGCAAATAAAGCGCAGCCAGAGCATTTTATCAACTGTAGCGAACATTAATCACTTATTAAAGTTTTAGAAGTGGGCCGGAAAATTATGCGGCCTAGTTTCGATGCCTATCCGGCGTGTTACTAACTTACAACGTGGTTTCTATATTCGAAATTAATTTTGATGAAGATATTCTGAAGCCCTGAAGTGTTGAAAAGGAGGTTGGATTGTTGGAAGTTAAGTGTTGAATTCTACGCAGGTTACGTCGCGGGCGGAAGCTAGCAAACATAAATTTCTCGTATTCAGTCATTCGTGAACTTATCTACATCAATAGTAGCATCAATTATTCTTGTTTTAGAATATGAGATTTTATCTAACAGACATATGAACCGCACAACTAGGTAAATATCAAGCAACAATAGACAGTTAATGGCGTAAGTGCAACGCCATGCGCCATATTAGACGTGTCATATTATGTTTGCTTACCACTTTTCAATTTTCCATTAACAATTCAATAATCAACATCCTTTGCATTCCAGAAAGTCGAAAACGGCGACCTAAACTGGATAGTCCCCGGAAAAATGCTAGCGTTCTCGGGCCCCAACCACCGCTCGAGACTCGACCGGGGCTACCCCCTGCACAGCCCGGAGCACTACCACGATTACTTCCGTCGCCACAACGTCACGACGATCGTGCGACTGAATAAAAAGTCGTACGACGCCCGCCAGTTTACCGCTCACGGGTTCGAGCATAGAGAGCTGTTTTTCGTTGACGGTTCTGTGCCGTCTGATCTGATCGTGAATAGATTCATAAGGATCGCTGAGGCTGCGAAGGGGGCTGTGGCTGTGCATTGTAAAGGTATGGCTTTTTTTGATTTTACATTACGCACTCCCATAGACCATCGAAGTGTGGTGTCTGTTGAGTGTTGATTTAGTACATTTACTGCTTTTTTGTGTATTACTTTTGAAGTATATTTGGATTGTGCTAGAAGCGTAAATGAAATCTTTCAATGAGTGTCCTTATTTCTGCATTAATTCTAATTAATTAATTATATGCCAATGACTTTATTGGAGTACCTATATCTAATTATATAAAGTTCTGTGCTCTACTGCTCACAAATTTGACCAACCTTTCATGTGATATACAGTATGTCCCTGGATAAAGTGCACAAAAAATAGGCATGAAGCGTGATGATATTTTATAGACGAAAAAAAAATCCAGTATTTATTTTAATAATAAAAAAACAACTTATCACCTCTCCAAAGTGGCGTATTGACTTGAAATCAGTGGGCTTATAAACACAAAACCTTAGGGTGGGTTGATTCAAACCGTCCGTTAACTAAGCAGCGCTCGTTAAATATTGTACTAACTATGGGTTAAAGTGACGCCATATTTAACGACCATGTGTTCGTCAACTGTGCTTGAATCAACGGGCCCTTAGTTATGTTATTAAAAAAAAAATGCAAAAAAAAAGCCGTGGTGGCCTAGTGATTCGACCTACCGCCTCTCGTGCCGAGGGTTGGGGGTTCGATTCCGGCTGGCACCTCTTCAAGTTTACTTACGTGCGAAATTCAATTTGGATTTACCATGAGCTTTTCGGTGAAGGAAAACATCGTGAGGAAACAGGTGCACGCATCTGCGAAGTAATTCAAAGATGTGTGTGAAGTCCCTAATCCGCACTGGGCCCGCGTGGGGACTATAGCCCAGACGCTCTCGTGATGAGAGGACGCCTGTGTCCAGCAGTTGGACGCAAACAGGCTGTAGTAGTATTGTTTTATACTTTGGAAATTTAACCGACCTGTCCATTTCAGCTGGTCTCGGACGCACGGGCACGCTGATAGCGTGTTACATGATGAAACACCACGGTTTTACTGCGCGAGAGGCGATCGCGTGGCTGCGGATCTGCCGGCCCGGCTCTGTGATTGGACACCAGCAGTGGTTCTTGGAAAAGTAAGTGCTTCCTACACGGTACTTATACGCGATATGCCGAGAGATAGACCGTTAAAGACGAAAGATTTATAATTTCGTCAGCTGTGGAAACTAGAAAATGGTTTAGATTTACCCATAGACATCATATGATAGAGGATATGTTATAGCTGTAAGTTTACCAAATTAATAAAATATTTATTTTTATCAAATAAAAAAATAAAAGAAAGTTCTTTAAACTTCTTTAATGACACATTTTTTATATTTATAGCACACAAAGGGACGTCGCATCCTTCATGTATTCGCAATATGTATTTTATAATACACTAGCTTCTGTCGGCGACTTTTTCTGCATAGAATTCGGTTAGAATGTTACCGCGGGTTTTTTCTGAAAGACAAAGTACCAAATCTCCCTCCCCGTAGAAAACTATAAATCGGCTCGGGGATTTAGCTGTGAAAGCTAAACAGGCAGACGGACGAAAGTTACTTTCCCATTTTTATACGATTTTAAAGTGGTCCTCATTACACCAAAAACCATCAATCAAGACCATTTGGTAAAAACCTTATCAAAATTCGTTCAATATTTTTCGAGTTTATCGGACAGACTAGCCATTGCCCGCGACTTCGTACCGCGTAGACTTTGATTTTTTCCTACTTACTTGATATTTTGGACAATTCACACAATATCTTTATAAATTGTAGCCTATATGTTATTCTGATGTATAAGCTATATTATTGTAAAGTTTCATTAAAATCCATCCCGTAGTTTTTACGTGAAAGAGTAACAAACATCCATCCATACTTACAAACTTTCGCTTTTATAACACTATAGGACTATAGGATTAGGATTAGGATAGACGCGTCGGGAGATTTTGCGTTGCAATATGTAGTGATCTTTCTATTCTGTATACTATTTTGCTATTTATTATTAATCTAGCCTGCACTGTCCCACTGCTGGGCAAAGGCCTCCCTCTCATTCTTCACGCATTTCGGCATGACTGTGTACTATCATCATCATCATTTCAGCCGAAAGACGTCCACTGCTGGACATAGGCCTGCTCCAAGGCGCGCCACTCAGACCGGTCCTGTGCTACTTGCTTCCACCGGTTTCCCGCCTGTGTACTATAGCCCACAATATATTTCAGCGTACAGCCCCGTATGCTCGCAGAAGGGGAAGCGTACCGGAGACGACACAACATTACGGCGCTGCCTGTGTTCACGCGGGGGGTCTATTCCGACCTGCCCGCGGAGAAGCCCGTGTCTCTACAGACCATACTGGACAATAAGAACACTGCCAAGGTGAGTAGGGCCTTTGATATACACGCAATCGCAGTGAAATCGGGTCACTTTGTAAGGAAAATCATGTACAAAGTGACCAGATTTCATTGTGGTTGAGTGTACATTATAATATGAGGACAAGGAAACCCTAAAACAACACATACTAAAAGAGATATGTTATAATTTATTTACCTTAAGGGTAGACCTCAGAACTCAGCGGTTGATTCATCATTTTGTTCCATCAGTCCATATATTTTCCATAAATTCATGCTCTTAATTCATGAATTAAAGGATTACAAAGAGTAGAGAAGAACAAAGACTATAATAAGACGAAAAAAATACGCGTCGAATTGAGAACCTCCACCGTTTTTTCGTCGGTTGAAAATAATGACTATTTTACCACTCTATGTATACAAAATGTGAACTTGAGGTCCATTAAATGTAAATATTATACAATTTTCAATAATATTAATTTGAATACATAATTATGTCGAAACTAACCATATTTTTTTTTACAGCTCGACAACGCGAACGTCCTCAACGCCAACGAGGCGGATTCAGAGAACAACGTGACAGCCGTTATCGGCAAATACAAGACCACGGCCACTGCCATGCTCCCCACCAAAACCGTCTTCACGCCCAAACTGAACTACATGCTGCCGACAAACAACATCAGAAACGCCAACAATTCCAACCTAAAACCGCAGCCGAGGATCCTAAACGCGACACTAAAGTCGCATTATGCATCAAAGACTTCCACTTTCCCGCCAACAAGAAGTGCCAATTCCCAGGCCAAACCTGGAAGTGTCAAAGCGCAGTTCACAGGTAAAAGCTTCCACGGTCAACGAGCCAACCTAGCGCGCCCTATCGGGTATTCTCACGGCTCGAGCCCTTTAAAAACATTCACCAGGAAAACTGTCGCAAAGATCAGCAATCCCGACGCTTCCGTAGTCACCACACTCAGTAATGTAACATCTACTTTGTCCGCGTTGACCGAGAACTGCCATTTGAACGGTAAAAACCGTCTTCCATCGGAGCCTAACTTAAAATCCGCGACTGCTAAAACCACACCAACTATTCTGAACTCACGTAAAAAGCTAATAGTCCGCTCGAATTCCAATTCCCGTAAAAAACTACCCAAAAACGTAAGTAAGAGCGCTTTGGAGTCGACACAGGATCTTTCATCGAGTGATACGAATGTTACGAACATATCAGCCGATTCTCTAGAGACTCCGTTCAGATTTAGGAGAAAACGGGACAAGTCTAGTAGTCCCGAGCCGATGGACTGCATTTCAAACTCTGTCATCACAGCGGACGTCACTCCGGATAACTTTGAAGAGACTACAAACTCTCAAGGTAACAAATTGTATAAAATCAAGGCGCTGCGAAAGAAATGCCCTGCGTTCGGAGTGAGTTTACTCAAAAAAGAAGGGATACAAACCCGATCGAGTACGAGTACATGTAGCTCTACTGTTAAGAAGAAATGATCTCCCGATGGGTTGTTCAGTATTTGCACTTCAGATTCTATATAGGTAGGTTAATGTGCTTAGCACATTTAGAGTCGGTTGCGTAGATTCGTTTAGTTTTCTACGACAATGATGATAAAAAGGCAGTAAACAGCAGAAGTTTGTAAGCAGTCCCTCTCAAGACTTTGTAAAAGGTGACGCCACCTTTGACAAAGTCTTGAGAGTCTCCTTGCGACCTTGAAGGTTACTAACGCTCTACCCACCTCGCAAGCGAACATGGGCGTTACGATATGTATGTATGTCTCTCTCAATTTGAGCTTTGGTACTTCTACTACTGATTTTACATAGTGTTTTTATTGCTTGACTTACTTAACCGTGATTGAACTTCGGAACATTTATGTTCAGGATTTTATAGATGTACGACTTGTACATGAAATGTAATTCTTTGTATGTTTATTAGCATGCATATTATTAAAGGTATTCTAAACGAATCTATGTATTTGTTATGTGTATAGAGAGTATATAAATCTGTGTTGTAAACCCCACTTCAGCCTAAAAGTTTATACAGTTACACCGAGGTTCATTGGTTGCCTATGAGAGCGTTTGTTTTTTAGTATACTATACGAAAAATCATGAAATCTGTTATATAAGCTCAATAGACAATCAATTGATCGTAGCCACGTAAGAAATTAAATATTTTTGTATATTATAAAAGACTAAGTGATTTTCCAAATGCCATTTCTTTAGCTTTTATTGAGCTACTGGTTGTATACATAATATTGATCGTTGTGTTGATATTTTGTTAATGATCTAGTTTTTAGTGAATTTATTTGCAATAAATATGGCGTCTTAGTGATTTGTTTTCAAGTGCTGAGTACTTTTAAACGGCTTTTGTAAGTTAAGTAAAATGTTTGTTGAACGTACGTTATTTTTAAAAATATATTATAATTTTGCAATAACGCTGTCAGTCCTAAAAATGCACCTAAAAATAAAAATACTAATTATATACTTTTCACTCATCGATAACCCCACGAACGTTTTTCATACAAAATTACCGTTAGTATTGCATGTATGTCTTATTCCCTCACAACTTATAAAATAGTACATTGTGTTAAAAATTAGATAAATATAATATAGTTACATGTTTGCTGTGTTGTGTTAGTGGTCGTGTTCGAATGTAATCTATAAACGTTACTATTAAAGTAACAAAAAAATTTGGATGAAAAAGGTTCACTACCGCTTACTTTAATTTTCCATACAAATATTATCTCTGTCATACTCATATTCTCTATTACTTACCACAAACAGCTTTTCATCTCCATACTGGCAAATGTTAGTGGCAAATAAAATTATTTGCTCTGCTGACGGACCAAATTATTACTGTAAATTCAGTAGTAGTGAACCTTTTTCACCAAAATCCTAGTGCATATTTTTTATATTCTAACAAGAGCCTATCAATGTTCCGTAATATGTACGAATTTACACTGTCATATCAATTTATACGCACCGTTTACGTCGAATACAGTTCGAACCGTTTGTAAGTATGCGCGTTTACTATATGGCGGGTTGAGACGTACAAGACAGGTGGTAAATATTTTTGTACTATAAAATTCCACCTATAATTTACATTATAAATACTGCGGAAAGAAGTTTTTTCAGTAACCGAGCAGTCGTTTATTTAAAAACAACATTTTCCTCCTTTTTCTGCAACTACCTCTGACTAAAACTAATGTAAAATTAATAAAGAAAACTAACAAAAATATGTAGTTGATCTCAAGCCTGGCATCTACATTTCTGTATGCGTATATTGTAGTAAACTGTATTGTGTACATCTTATACAATCTACACTCAACAGCAATGAAAACGGGTCACTCTGAATGGCAAATCCTATACAAAGTGACCCGTTTTCATTGCTGTTGAGTGTAATATTAATCTATTTAATACTTCTTAATTTAAACATTAGTATGCCCAGTATTCCAGATGAGTTTTAAGGGCCCTCGCCATCCTTTTTACTCTTTGATGTAAAAAAAGGATAGCGATATGAGAAGCGCGGCAGCATCTCTACAAAAAGTCACCGTGGGCGAGGCTCCTAAGACAGATAAGTTGTAATAACAATGTGAAATTCATTTGAATGATGCCTTTCGACAGTGTCATAAGAGCTACCTACCTAAAATATGAGACAATGTCTTCCTACATAGAATCTTTCATGTCTAGATGAGGTTGAACTAGGGGGTCATCCACATATTACGTAACAGCTTAAGAGGGAGTCTGCGAAGTAATTCAAAGATCAAAGATGTGTGTGAAGTTCCCAATCCGCACTGGGCCCGCGTGGGGACTAAAGCCCAAACCCTCTCGTGATGAGAGGAGGCCTGTGCCCAGCAGTGGGACGCAAATAGGCTGCAGTAGTAGTAAAAGGGAAGGGGAGTCATGCCAAACGGGACAGTACATCTTAAAGGGATCCCAAATAAACGTTACGTAGGGAGGCAGGGGTTCGAAAAGTCGAAATTTTGCGTGACATATTATGTGGACGGTCCCTAGAGTAAGCAAAAATATATTTTTTCCTTTGAACTTAGGGTTCATTTTATTCTGTGATGTTGCACGTAGTTTTAATGCATTTATTATTGTTTGAAAAATAAAATTACTTTTCGATAAGAAGAGATTGTCCGGAATGCATTTGTGATTTGTTTTGATTTGAACTTTTTTCTAAAATCATGCATGTTTTCATATCATAGTTAACTTTCATTTAAGTTCTTATATGAAACTTTACACGTTAAAATCAACCGTAAGTTTGTTGTTATAAGAGCTAAAGTCGAGGAAGAGAGAAGATTTAATGACATTTTTACATAATAAAATTTTTAATATTCACAATAATAGTTAACTGACATTTTTTTATTTCATTTTAATTGACATTTATTTTCATATTTGTTGGTGCGATGAGGTGTGATAGGTATTCGGGGACCAGATGTTAGTAGTGCGGATTGTTTTTCTCTGTTGGTTAGATATAATTAATTTAGTTATTAAAAGGCCCACTTTCTCAGTGTTAGACCTGGTAATATCTAGTCAGGTTCTAACTCAATTGACCAATTGACTATGCTAATGAAGTCTATTGCGTATTAATTCGACGCTAGAGGCGCTTGTGTCGCGTGAGGTTAAATTCTAGTGGTGCCAATTGAGCACACAATATGCCATACATGTGGTAGAGATCTTCTACTATCTAAAGTCCCGCGCCTTCACATTTCAAAACGCTTCAATGTATTTAAAAAGCACCACCAACAAGCTCAACACATGTGTGCGCGCTGAGACAGCCGTCAACCATGCGTTGAGAGTGTTGGTGGTGCTTTTTAAATAAAATAAAAAAATTGAAGCTTCTTGAAACGTGAAGGCGCGGGACTTTGGATAGTAGAAAATCTCTAAATGGGGTTGCTAGTGGTAGGGCCGTCCGGGGCGGTACCACCGTCTTTCCCCGCTAACCTGCCGCCAAATAGCAGTGCTCGCACTGTTGTGTTCCGGTAGGGGGAGTTAAGGCAGCCGGTGAAATTTCTGGCACAGAGGCATTCCATCTTGGGCCTCAAGGTAGGCAACGCATTCGAGATCTTATGGTTTCCTGATGGGGAATCATAGAATTTCTGTGTCCATGGGCCGCAGTGAACATTTACCATCAGATGGGCTGTGCCCTCGTTTGCCTATACCAATGATATAAATAAATGTATAAGCTAATTTGACATCACTAAGGTCTCCGAAACTTCACGGTGACTGATACTATTGTATGTGATGAAAAACTTAGACATCGTCAGCCAAACCTCACACGACATTGGCGCCACCTGGTGCCGATATTATGCGTTGTTGACGTGGAAAAAGTTAATAGGTTAAGGTTCTATTTTAGTGCCTCACTGGGTTTAAACTAGCGCTTGACCAAGTGGGCCTGGCAGGTTAAGTTTGTGCGGTTAAAAAACAAGGCAGCATTTACTGTTCGGATTTGTAAAACCATAACCACGCTGAAAGAAAATTAGTAGGTATATTTCGTTGTTATTTAATAATGTGTTGCTATAAATATATTATGTAATTCAAAGGCAAGCTGATTTTTTGTTTTGCTTCTCACTCGCTCTTCTACAAAGTGACGCGAGAGCGGGACGCAAAACAAAATGGCGGCTTGACAGCTACACTACTTTAGTTGAGCTACGGAGTAAAATGCACTATGTATATGTAAATAACAGATAACACTATCAAAATGGTGTAACAAGACGCTTGTGCTTAATAATAAAAAATAAAAAGATATATTCCAATTTCTTTCATGATTTTATTTACAAAGTTTATCTGTAAAAATAAATATGTTAACAAATCAACTACTTTTAACAGTTTTAACCTTACATTGTCTTAAAATGACAAAGAAGACTCCTTGTAGACTTCGGTCAATCAAAGATTCAATCTCGAATCAAAGTCGTTCGTTATTTATATCTGACTAGCTTCTGCCCGCGACTTCGTCCGCGTGGAATTCGGTTATCGCGTTCCCGCGGGAACTATGCGTTTTTCCGGGATGAAAAGTAGCCTATGTCCTTTCCCGGGACCCCAACTATCTCCGTGCCAGATTTTATCTCAATCGGTCCAGCGGTTCAAGCGTGAAGTAACAGACAGAGTTTAAAAAAAAAAGTTAATTTCGCATTTATAATATTAAGTAATATGGATAAGTTAACTGGAAAATGTTTTCTTTATACTACGTATTTGCACTCTTGGCCTACCTACTCAAACTATAATACACGAAGGAACAAAGTCCTCAGAAGATATTTCGAGTGCTAAAATAAAATGCATACAAACCCGAACCCCTCCCGATTTGATGCGTCAAAAAACGCAACCCACCCTAATGCAGTGGCAGAGGGGGTTGCCCGGGTAAGCGAAGTCTACAGAATCTCTATAAGTAGTCTATGCAATAGCAGCATAACGCCGTAAAAACTAGTTTCAAGAGAGCTCTTTGCTACTGTCAGCTATTTGGTTTGCGATCCCCAGACAACCGGTACAGATAATCTACTATAAGTAGGAAGTCCCGCGCCTCCACTATTTAAAACGCTTCAAAGTAATTAAAAGCACCACCAACACTCTCAACGCATGTGTGCGTGCTGAGACAACTGTCAACTATGCGTTGAGAGTGTTGGTGGTGCGTTTTAAATAATAAATAAATTTAAGCGTTTGAAAATGTGGAGGCGCAAGACTTCCTATATTAGATTATCTCTAGGTACCTACTTTTTGTTTAAGGAAATCACAAACCTCTGTGCACCACTTCCAAACAAACAAACCACTTTGATGAGAAGTCGCCGAATGGTTCACTTTCTCATAAAATTACCGGTTGTGTCGGGAATGGGGACTATCGTTTCTTTGCTCACCGTTGGCACCACTTTTGACTAAGGTCCAGAGGTATAGCTGTCAAAGGCGACCTTATAGGATCGGCGCCGAAACTAAGTTTTAAATCTTAAATGTCATCAATGTTGTGCAGTTCCGTTTTGTTCGGATTTTTTTTGTTTCAAAGCGTTCATCGCCAAATAATCCATATTAGCGATAATTTCACGAAGGAGACTTTTCAACTGTTAAATTAAAGAACGAAGCCCGCCAAGACCAGTGAAAAGTGAATGCTATGGACCTCACGCGAAACAAGCGCCTCTAGTGGTAAATTTACACGCGACAGCCCCCAATGAGCGTCAGCTCAGAACTCGTATTCGGAGACTATGACAATGAGCCTGGCGACGGCGCTGCCCGCGAACTGCCCGCTCCGGTAGAGCGACATGGTCAGCTCCAGTTCCACCACCTGCGGACCCTCGAGGGAGCAGAGGAGGGACACCACGCAGACGTTGCCCGTGGGCCGCGTGCTGTGGACAATACGACTGTTAATAGTTCGTTGCGGCAAGGGTCCGTATATATCTATAGCCAAGGGCCACAATGTGGAAAAAATTGAGATGAAGGCATAGACGTAAATAATATAGACCCGGTCTAACGTACACGTAATATGTCCCCACTTCCACGGTGTCCAATCCAAAGTTCTGTCACCGAGCGTGCGTGACAATAAGCGTTTTTAAAAAAACTTTTTTCGAAACTGTTTCTCAGTATCTAAAAACTCGTCTCGTTGTTGAAAAAATGTGACCCAGCTTTAGTGTCACGATATAAGTTTAACTTTGGATTGGACACCAATGAAGTGGGGAAACATGACATGTATCTACGTTAGGCCGGGTCCATACAAAGTATTATTTATGTCTATGGATGAAGGCCTTTGGCGAATTTGAAATGCTAATTACCACCAGCACCATAACAGCCTATTTAAGTCCCACTGCTGGGCACAGGCCTCCTCTCATCACGAGAGGGTTTGGGCTATAGTCCCCACGTGGGCCCAGTGCGGATTGGGGACTTCACACACACATCCTCGAATGACTTTGCAGATGCAAGAAGGTTTCCTCGCGGTCTTTTCTTTCACAAAGCTCAGTGGTAAATTCAAAATGAATTTCGTACATAAATAAGCTCAGAGGTGCGAGTCCGATTCGAACCCCCGACCCTCTGCGTAAAAGCAGTAGGTCAATCAGACGCAAGTCTTAAATAGGGATCTCCCTGTTACCTATAGGATCGCTCACGCGTCAAGTTGAACTTTAAATCTAGCTGCTTAAAGTTCTCGCGACGTGTGAGCGATCCTATAGGTAACAGAGAGATCCCTATTAAAGACTTTGAATATAGCCCTAGGTCAAACCACTAGGCTACCACGACATTTTAAATCATCGGCGATCATCATGTAAAATGTTTAGATAGTGGGTAGGTAGTATTCGAATCGTAACATAGGGAAAGAGTGATTCCCTATGCCTGCGCTCTCGCGTCACGGCGCGTTCAAATTGAACTTCAAATCTAGCTGGTTAAAGTGCGCCGCGACGCGAGCAGTGATAGGGAATCTCCCTTTCCCTATGTAACGTTTCATATAGAGCCCCAAAAGCCTCGAAAGTGTACTCACTCGAAGCAGCTGAGGTCCGCGGGGCGCACGCCGCGCGCCGCGCGCACGTCCACGAGCCGCATTTCGAAGCTCATGAACGACTCCGTCCACTCAGGGCCGTGCATCGTGAATAGGTCCACCTGAAAAACGCGTTCATCTACCTATATCTACTGTCGTTTGGCCCCACCACTTATAACTCAAGAACTGAATCGATTTCGAAGAACTTTGATTTTTTGGATTTGTCCCCGTTCTGAATAGGATAATAACCATTAAAATGGCAAAAAATTCACGTACAAATATTGTAAACAAAATATGATTTTAAATAAATTCGCTTCCGCCATCTTCCGCATGCAACGACTCACGTCCATTCATTGGCTGTTCAGCTAAAAGTAATGAATTCAAATAATGGCCTGTTCTCTACGACTAGTGCTCCGGTATCCCCCTGCGGATTTTTCTTCTCCAGTTGTCCGCAGTGTGAAGTGTGAAGAAATGGGAATAATCCGCAGTTTCCCACTAGTCTGAGTGCACCGGGTGCGGACTAGTTTTTACATTTGCACGAGCTGCCGGTAGGCCTCCAACAAAATGGAGCGACGACATCGTGATTGTAGCAGGAAATCGATGGAAGCGAGTAGCAAAGGACCGGTCTGAGTAGCAAGCCTTGGCAGTGGCGGATCCAGGATTTTTGTTTGGGGTGGGTCTTGGGCCCAAAAGTTTTGTTTGGGGGGGCTTGGCCCAGCTGAGCGAATAAATAAAGATTTACGAGTAAACTTAGATGGACTGGATCCGCCACTGAGCCTTGGGGAATGCCATGCCTAACAATGGACGTCTTTCGGCTGAAATATGATGATGACACTACTACAGCCTATTTGCGTCCCACTGCTGGGCACAGTGCTACAGTCCACGAAAAGCTCAGCGATAAATTCAAATTGAATTTCGCGCAAAAGTAAACAGAGGTGCGAGCCGGACGAACCCCCCACCCTCGGCATGAGAGGCGGTAGGTCGAACCACTAGGCCACCACGGCTTAATGATAGTGATAGTGCATGGACAATGTCAGAGGCATCTCTCCCACCGTGCGTCGCCGATCCTCTCTTTCTCCCTCGAATCATGAAATGACGACGGTACTCACGCTCCCCGCGGGCAGGTAGATGTTGGCGACGAAGGTGATGAAGTTGTAGCTGTAGCTGCTGGGCTGGTGCAGGCAGCGCCAGTCCGACGCCGGGCAGGAGCGCTGGGTGCGCAAGCAGCGGCTGCGGAACCGTTACGATTTAACCTCAGTAATTATGAGTAAAATAAGTCGATATGAAAGACGTAAAATAGACTTTACGAAGACTACTACTACTACAGCCTATTTGGGTCCCACTGCTGGACACAAGCCTCTTCTCATCACGAGAGGGTTTGGCCTATAGTCCCCACGCGTGCCCAGTGCGGACTGGGGACTTCACAGATATCTTTGAATTGCTTCGCAGATGCTTGCAGGTTCCCTCGCGATGTGTTCCTACACCGAAAAACTCCGTGGTAAATTCAAATTGAATTTCGCACGAGAAATAGTAAAGGTTACTAACGCGTATTCAAAGGGTTAGTACCTACACAATAGTTACTTGTGGACTACGGATCCCTAAAAAGAGACTTACTGCTTGGCTTCCAGCTGATAGCCCGAGGGGCAGCTGATGGTGTGACAGTGGTAGCTGCCCCTCGTGTTCTGGCACACCTGACGAGCATCATTGGAGCGCGCACACGTGGCCGTCCCTGTCTCGCACTCGTCGATGTCTGGAATCGAGAAATATACTAGATGTAAGTTCATGGAGGGTGTTCGCGCATTTACGCTCCAAGGCGACCGCGGGGAAACAACGTAGAAGAACGGCAGGGGGGACAACCGCCCGCCCGCGCCCGCAACCAGCGAGCGCCCCTCGCTTGCCGACAGACGCACCGCCGCATACACCTGTGTCGCGCATTACCTAAATAAGTTTTTACGATTTTTATTACATTTAGATTGCCTACGCACGTTACTTTTTATTTCAAAATACTGAACATTTTTGGTGACCGTGACAGGACAGGCGTGCGTGAGGAGAATAGAGGGGATTTATGAAGGAACGCAATTTCTACGTATTACGACCCTGGGGTTGTTCGAATAAAATAGGGATCTCCCTGTTTAAGACTTCGAAGTTCGAATATAGCCCCTGGACCTCATCATTTTTAGCTGGTATTAAACTGGAAGATGAGCGGGCACGCACAGTAGACTGCTAGGATTCCCTCGTTAATCTTAAAACAGCAAGGAATAGCTCTTCTTCTCCTTCTTTAGGTGCCACTCCAATTAGTGAAGGTTGGCCTTTAGCTCAGCAAACCTCTTCTTATCCTTGGGAGGATGGAACAATTCTGCAGCACTCCGTACTCCGGTCCACTCTCTATATTCTTCAGCCAGGACTTTTTTCTGCGGCCAACTCCACATTTCTCACGTTAAGGAATTAGCAACCTAACTACTACTATTACAGCCTATTTGCATTCCACTGCTGGACATAGGCCTCCTTCTATCAGGAGAGAGACATTTTTGCACGATTTTTGCTCACTCTAGGGGCTGTCCACATAATACTTCACGCAAAATTTCGACTTTTCGAACCCCTCCCTCCCTACGTCACGTTCGGCATGACTCCCCCTGCCTCTTACTACTTACTACTACTACTACAGCCTATTTACAACCCACTGCTGGGCACAAGCCTCGTCTCGTCATGAGAGGGTTTGGGCTATAATCCCCACGCAGGCCTTTGGGACTTTAGCTACCTAAGTAGAACCATAATTGAAAGCTCGAAGGTCTTACCAACGCAGCTGTGCTGGTCTTCGGACAGCCGGTAGCCGGACGGGCAGGCGCAACGGTAGCTACCGTGCTGGTTGACGCACTCCCCCCCGCACAGCCGCCCCCGCGACCCGCTTGCTTTCCACTCTGCGCACTCGTCTACATCGACACACGTCCTGAAAATAAATATTGGCGAGTTTAAATACTAGAAGTCGACTTAAAAATAATCAATTAGATAAAAACCACCTTCAAACATTTAACTGACTACAAAGTTTTTTCGGGGGCTTAAAAGACACTTTTCAAAATGACAAAGTGAGTACAATAGTTTTCAATCGATCCCGTATTCTTGGGTTGGGTTGCCAATGTGATTGGTCCTTCCCTCAACATGACTCTTCAATACCATAGAAAAAGTAGGGTAAACCTAGAATGAGAACCTTCATAGAAATCAGCGTACGTCCGAAATAAGTGTTAAATGCGGTAATAGATGTCGCTGTCTAGGTAGCCTGTATGGCAATTTTGAACTCCATGAGCAATACCCAGATAGCGCCTTAAATCATCTTACAAGATAGGTACGTATCGTATGGAAATTTTAAGCACCCCCTGGAACCTACGACCTGGATCTGGCTCATAATACCTACAGCGCTTTTCCGATGTACGCCGCTATGTAAGGAGATTGACAGTCTATGTAAAATCCTTGTTTCTGGCAATACCAATAATTCAATTGAATGCTCATTCCTGGACATTTGGCCGAAGAATCATCATCATCATTATTTCAGCCGAAAGACGTCCACTGCTGGACATAGGCGTGGACGCCCCAAGGCGCGCCAGTCAGACCGGTCCTGTGCCACTCGCATCCACCGCGTTCCCGCGACCTTTACAAGGTCGTCACTCCATCTTCTTGGAGGCCTATCGACAGTTCGTCTATCGATTCGCGGACGCCACTCCAGAACTTTTTGGCCCCATCGGCCAATAGTCCGGCGAGCAATGTGATCCGCCCACTGCCACTTAAGGTTCGCAATTCTTCGGGCTATGTCGGCCGAAGAATACCACTACGTACCTATTTATAATTTTCCTTTGCACTTACTTGCCATCCGCGCCCAGCTTGTACCCCCTATTGCAGTAGCAGCGATATGAGCCCCAAGAGTTGGTGCAGCCCTGCTGGCAGACGTGCGGCGTCTCGGAGCACTCGTCCACGTCCACGCACACCTGGGCCAAGCATTTGACTTTATCTCTCATTAGTTGGATGTCACAAACGTGATCTTATGGGCTTCGAGGACATTGTCAAAGTTAGTTGATAGGATCAATATGTTGAAGTCGAAAATATCACAGATGCTAATGCCTACAGCGTGACTTTAAGTATGTGTAATCTAGTTCATTTTATCAACAAGTTAATACAGGAGTGCCACGGATGAGTCTTTGGGCGCCTTTGGTTTCTTTTGTACATCTGAAACGAACTGGCTGTTATGCCTCTAGCAACTAAATTAAATATATTATTCCGTTAAATCGTAGTTGAATTTGGGGTGACACACGACAACCTTAGAAACCTTAGAAAACATTTTCGTAATTATTGCAATGTCATAAGTAATAAATTACTCAGTATATTTTACTTTACCTTGTCGTTAGAAGCTGCATTTCGGAATCCGTTACCGCACTCGCAGCGGTAAGAACCAATGGTGTTGATGCATTTTGAAGAGTATGAACAAGGCTGAAAAATAAAAATAAAAATTTATCAGTTGGAAGTGATTTTTATTCCTTTTCCCGAACGGCCTTCGTGTTCGGAAAAAGCGCTAACTATCTACAACAAGTTGGAGAAATGTGATGTCCTGGAGAAGGTTGTGGATTGATGGAAGCATATAGCGGGCGGAGATAAGTACCCATAGACATAAATAATACTTCGTATGGACCCGGCCTAACGTAGATACATGTCATGTTTCCCCACTTCATTGGTGTCCAATCCAAAGTTAAACTTATATCGTGACACTAAAGCTGGGTCACATTTTTTCAACAACGAGACGAGTTTTTAGATACTGAGAAACAGTTTCGAAAAAAGTTTTTTTAAAAACGCTTATTGTCACGCACGCTCGGTGACAGAACTTTCGATTGGACACCGTGGAAGTGGGGACATATTACGTGTACGTTAGACCGGGTCTATATTATTTACGTCTATGTAAGTACCTAAGTGGCGCACATAAGGTTCAATTTCGTATAGAAAAAAGGGTTACGGACGGTAATTTTACGTGATAACGTCACGCTTAAACCGATCGTGCCTATTTATCGCTTGTTCCGCGCTCTCGCTTGCACCGTAACGTTACTAGTGCGTCATATTTTTTCGTGCGCGCAGCCGGCATAAATCGATGTATAAGACGTTATTACGTCAAAAAGAACGGTTAGCATGGGGATCCCAATCTAATCCATCTCCATTGCTCAAAGGTTTCATCATTATCATCATCATTTCAGCCGAAAGACATCCACTGTAGGACATAAGGCCTCCCCAACGCGCCTTTCGGACCGGTCTTAAGGCACTCGCATCCACCGTGCTCTCGCCACCGCCGCCTTAAGGAATTTCTCTTTGAAGGTTTACCGGTAGAAATTCCCTAGAGGATTCGTTTTTGTACGTTATAGATACTACTACTACTACTACAGCCTATTTGCGTCCCACTGCTGGGCACAGGCCTCCTCTGATCACGAGAGGGTTTGGGTTATAGTCCCCACGCGGGCTTAGTGCGGATTGGGGACTTCACACACATCTTTGAATTACTTCGCAGATGCATGCAGGTTTCCTCACGATGTTTTCCTTCACCGAAAAGCTCTGTGGTAAATTTAAATTGAATTTCGCACATAAGTAAACTTAGAGGTGCGAGTCGGAATCGAACCCCCGACCCTCTGCACGTTATAGATAGTTGTTTGCAAATTCTGTATCCTTCATATTTTTTTGTACAATAAAGTGTTCTTTACTTAGTTACTTACTTACAATGACCTTAAGAGTGGCAAACAAACGGTAAGAGGTCAGTCCAGTCAGCCTGCTGGTCTGAGTGGCGAATCTTGGCGGATGGAGACCTAGTTCAGCAGTGTATGTCTGCGGCTGCTGGAAGGGGTACTTACGACTCCGAACTGGCACTCGTCGATGTCCTCGCACTCCGCCTGGCCCAACAGGCGGTGTCCGGCGCCGCACTGGCACGAGAAGCCGCCGTAGAAGTTCTCGCAGCGCTGCTGAGGCCCGCAGTCCGACACATTTCGGGCGCATTCGTCGATATCTGCAGGGTAAGTATGATAAGAGACAGTTAAGAACGGTCTTCATTTGAATGCAGACCATCAGAGCATGCAGAGCATCATAAGCCTTACCCTACCTTCTTTGCAGACGATTAGATGACTCCCCAAGTAGCAAACAAGAATAGTGATTAAATCTTACATATCTTAACTTTGTCTTAAATCAGCATTAGCTAATAAAAAAAAGACTCCGTTAAGTCATTTTAGTCTTTAAAACTAAATAGTTTTAAGCTACCGCTACTTTAGCAAGTTAAGAATACCTAAATCCTAGTTAAGTATTTTAAAAACCATTTAGTATTAAGTGCGTCCACACTTAAGTCTAAAAATGATTCTTTTACTCTACTCAGATTATTTCAAGACTCACTAAAGACTCAATGGTATAATCAAAGTATCAGTTTAGAATTGCTAAGTAAAAATTGAATCTGTAGACAAACTTAGATGATCGTAACACTATAAGTTCTAGAAATTGCTTTTGTGAAGAATATTTTATTCTTTTATCCCTAAATTTAATAAGCTTTAAGTAAAAATAAGCTTAACGGGACGCTTTTCGACAAAATAAACCAAGTGAAAGATGGATGAAATTAAAAAAAAACTACTTCAAAAAATTTGGTTTTCATCATTCGGCGTGTTGCGATATTTAAAACTAGCTTTTCCCCGCAACTTCGTATGCGCAGAAATATTAAAATGAAAAATCCCGTTTTTTTCCCGTTCCCGTGGAAATTTCGCAAACTCCTTTCTTAGCGTATGCCTACGTCAACACATCTACCTGCATGCCAAATTTCAGCCCGATCCGACCAGTGGTTTGGGCTGTGCGTTGTTAGATCACTATGCCAGTCAGTCAGTCAGTCACCTTTGAGTTTTATATATTTAGATTAACCTCAAATTGTGTGCGGTGCAAGTGATCAGTGCTTCAAATATGTTAACAGTGCGACATCTTGGAGTGAGATTTCAGTGTCTATTACCCAGTAGCTATTAAAAATAGATCACGAGACAGTAGAGGATACTTAAAGCGTCAAATTTGGAAATGGAAGTCCGCAGCAGTGATTCTGATTGCACGGCAATTTACGATCTGGGGGCACGGCAGTGCCCCTGCCAAGACGAGTCAACGGAAGCGTAGGGCATTATATCTACCTTGTCTTGAAACGTTTTGTCGTATTTTCGTAGATTCGGTCTGGCAATTGCTAGAATATATATTTTTTCAGTATGGAAATATGGATATTTTTTTGTATTTGGCCAATTAGCTGAATAAGTGATTGAATCCATAAATAAAAATAATAATAATAGGATAAAAAGTAGCCTATGTCCTTTCCCGGGACTCCAACTATCTCCATACCAAATTTCATCCTAATCGGTCCAGCGGTTGAAGCGTGAAAAGGTAACAGACATACAGAAAGACAGACAGAGTTACTTTGGCATTCATAATATTAATATAGATGTATAACTAGTAAAACTTTAGATTTTATTAATATCTTAAACTAGCCGATGCGTGCGACTTCGTCCCGCGTAGACGTAGAATTTGCGTTTCCGATGATTACCTACACATAATAGACGGTTAGTTATATTGAAAGTATTGAAAAACTCATTTAACCCGTGAAAAACCCGTTCCCGTGGAAATATCGGGATAAAAAAAGTGTTATTTCCCGGTTCTCAAACTATATAAAACTATCTCCATACCGAATTTCATCATAATCGTTCCAGCCATTTTGTCATAAAGAAAGGACAAAGAAACAAAATTTTCCTTTCTTTTCTTTAAAACATCTTATCTCATCAGCTAATTGGCAAAATATATTAAAAAAAACACTAAACAATTATAGCCATGCGTTTGAAACTATGTATAATAAAGGTACTCTATAGTCATAATATAACTACTCAACATTTGGACTTTCTAGCACTATCCATGACGAATCTTTAAAGGTACCTATGAAAATACGATTAAAGGCTTTGAGAAAAGGTAGGTGTGCCCAGCGCTTCTGTTGACTCGTCTTGGCGGGAGCACTAGCGTGCCCCCAGACATCCCATGAAAAACATTTTACCTATCTAAAATGCTACGTAGGTAATATGTTGCCTCTTACATACTTACTGCCTAAATATTGCTTGCACTGTACAAAATTTTAAAGATATCATTGAGAACAAGCGTGTCGTTCAAAAAGTCAAAATGTGGGGCTTGGTCGTTTCGTTACTCAATTTTAAGCACAAAATTCACGCCTGGTTAGCTTTCTGTTGATAAACCGCTATGATTGTTTGCGTCACTGTCACTAAACGGCCTGGCCCTACATTTTGACTTTTTGAACGACACAGCTTGGCTCCCCATGAGATCTTATATAACTTCTTCGCAGCGCAAGCAATGTGGTATACTCGTATTAGTAGGTACTCGCTTTGGCATGACATTACATAAAAATGTTTTTGGTGGGATGGTTCTTCTTGCATAAACAATACCGTAAATTTGACGGTAAATTGTATAAACTAAATCAAAGTAAAGATTATTTAAAGTCCATTAAGAATTAACTAGACCTACACTAATTCGGTTTTTAGTATAAGTTAAGTATCATTTCTCTAAACCGGTACTACTCCAAATGCAATTTGTCTATACTTTATCTAAAGTAACCTTACAAAATCAGTATTGTCTAAAGTCATACTTCGTTAAGAATAGTTAGACTTAACGCCATTTTGCACTTTAAGTTAGAAAAAATATTGAAAAATTCCGACGCTAAATCATAAAAAATAAAGTACATTGAAGTTAGATTTTTGTTTTAACATGTTAGTGTTGTGTTAGTGTTTGTGTTATATCTCCAACGTATACGGAAAAGTAGTATTCTGCGCTGTATGTAAGTAAATTTTTTATTTAGCAACAAAATATTCCAAATATTTAGTGCTTATTTTCCAGTATTTTGTAAGCCCGTCTGTTTTATAGCACTTTCGATCAATTTTACACGATAAACAATCATGCGTTATAGTTTTCAAGTACCAATAGGGACATAAAACGGTATTTTATAAACGTAAAAAATAGTTAGTTAATCGCCATTTCGATAAACCTACAATGAATTCTTTTAAGTAAAAGAGTTCGCCATGTTTTCTAAAATAACAATTCCATAAGTAAAAAAAGTTTTAAAATTTTCTTTGTTAAGAGATGATCGAATTAGTACAACTCGGTGTTAATAGTATTAAGTAAGTATTAAAGATATCTTTAAGCTTATTTTTTGGTATTAAGTCAACCTTAAAGATATCTTGAAATCGAAGTTAAGAGATCTGTTAAGCCCTCAGTCTTAAGTAGGGTTAAAGTCTGTCTAAAGAGTAGTATTAACTCTTTCTTAAAATTGACTTAAATACTGTGCCCACTTTGTCTTAACTCAGTCTTGGAGATATCTTCAAGATATCTTGAGGGACATAATAGTTTTAGTCAAGACAACTGATAGAATTAGTAAAATTTTCTTAAAGATATCTATAATTCCTTTTTAAGACACTTGATTGCTACTTGGGTCGGACGAATTTCTTCATGCTTTTACAGGCCCAGGGTTAGTTGCTAAGGCGGATTGGACTTAAGTCTTGTTTGGCCAAATATTCCTGTGTACCTACGGCTTTTTAGGCTTTTTGTTAGCACAGCAAATACGGGGTAGCTTTTTAATTTTGGGACATTGTAACTCATACACGACTGCTCCTGCCACTTGAACGACAGAGCAGGAATGAGCCGATAGTTGGAGTAAGTACCTGCTAGCACTCTGATCTAATTTTGTACCGGTAACGTGGCCTAAATTTAGGAAGATACCGCCTCCAAACTTTTTTACCTACCCACCATGCCACTAATTAACTCGTGATAACGGAAGCAGGTCAAGCAAGTGGCTATATCCAGGTGGTGTTATGACATAAGGATATTATTCTTCGACTTTCATCTTTCCAAGTCATACTTACCCAAGCACATTCGGTCGGGCGTCAAACTGTAACCCCAAGGGCAGGACACCTCGACTTCGCCGGGCAGTCGCTTGAACGTCGGCCGCATGTAGCGGGGGCCGCGTTGGCCGTACTGTGCTCCCACTGTTATCACGTTGTCACCACTGGGACGCGGTCTTGCTGGTCTAGGCGCTAGGGAAACAAGACATCATCAAGAACGTTATTTCACAAAGAAAAAGGGAAGCAAGAGATGAGAGATGAGAAAGTTTTCACTCGAGAACTAGCGCCATCGACCATCAGTCCCGCGAGAAATGAGCCTCGCCCACGCCACTTAAGGTTCCCAATTCTTATGAGTAGTTCTACTGCGGGTATCCTCATATCTGATTCTATCACCCAAAGAAATCCCTTTCCATTGTTCTCTGAGTGATCTTGAGACTACTCAGGCATAGATTACCTAGGTCCATTGTATGTTTTTTGATTAAGTATATAGGTACTTACAAACACAAATATTTACCATCTCTATATGAAGACTTTTCACAACGGAATCCACCATCGATGTTGATGCATTTCTCTGAAGATCTGCATGTGTGTCTGTTTGTAGCACACTCGTCTATGTCTGGAACGTCATTTGTATATTAGGTTCTGTATTGAAAAGTAGATTCCTAGTCCTAAATAGCCTTTTTATTATTATTTATGAAAGGGGACGACTGCCTGGGTCAGTCGGGTAATCGGTCCTCCGTTCGGAACCATTTCACCTATTTCCCCGGTCTCCCCTGGTATTACGGTTCATCCGTTCCCAGCACCGTTGCCCCGTTGAACCTTCCTATAGCCTTGCAGAAGCTTCCCTATCATTAGGTCTTGTAGGTCATCTTCATCTATCTAAACTAAATATAGTCTTACCTACCTTACCTACCTACCTTAGCTATAAATCTTACCAACGCATTTCCCAACACTGGCATCGAAGGTGTACCCCATCTCGCAGAACAGAGGCTGTGTGGGCCGACTCCGGGGCGGGAAAGGCGAGGGCGGCCTCTCCGGAGGGGTTGGAATTAATTCTGAAAAAACAAATATGTTATAATAGTCGGTACGCAAACGCATCCGGTGAGGTTGTGGGCTCTATTTTCAGCACTGCCCCATTTATTTTGTACGAAAATGATCATTATCTCCATACAGCCTATTTGCGTCCCACTGCTGGGCACAGGCCTCCTCTAATCACGAGTGGGTTTGGGCTATAATATAATCCCCTCGCGGGCCCAGTGCGAATTGGGGACTTCACACACATCTTTGAATTGCTTCGCAAATGCATGCAGGTTTCCTCACGATGTTTTCCTTCACCGAAAAGCTCAGTGGTTAATTCAAATTGAATTTCGCACATAAGTAAACTTAGAGGTGCGAGCCGGAATCGAACCGGCCGGGGAGCCGGGGTCGGCTCTGCATGAGAGGCGGTAGGTCGAACCATTAGGCCACCACGGCTTCAACCATCCCCATCCATTATCTCCATGCCACATCTAAATCTGTCCAGCAGTTTAAGCGTGAAACGGACAGACGGACACACAGACAGACGTGAAAGGTGACAGACATAACTACTTAGGTACTTTCGCATTTAGAATATTAGCATGGATTGCAAAATTTCGAAGGCCTATATAGCATATGGAATTACCAGTAGTAGTGCTAGTGCTAGTAGTGACGACCCTGCGAGGGGGGGGAGTGGTGGGGGTGGGTATGACGGCGCAGGAGCCGGCGGGGTCCCGGTGGAAGCCCGGGATGCACACGCAGCGGTAGCTGCCGCGCTCGTTCTGGCACATCTCGAGGGCGCCGCAGGTGTGGCGGCCGTTGCATTCGTCTAAGTCTAGAAACGAAAAGAATTGATATATTCTTAGTTTCCGCACCCACAGTAATGCGCAGTCCGCAGTAGTTCGCAGTATGAAAAAGTCGGACACCTAAAGAGCGGAAGGGTGCGGACTTATGGAAATTTGCAATTGCACTGCGGATTATTTCCACTTGTTCGAATTGAATATTTGGCATCCAAGGTCCTTTTATACAGCGTCGGGAGTTAAATACTCGTCATGGCTTTTCTTGAGAACGTTAAGGCCATCCATACTGGATTTCCACATCCTGCACTCGAATTAATGTAGGTTTTTTCTAGTTAAGTAACCTGTACCTATGACAGCTGAGTTGTAGAAAGTCCACGTTTCCTCGTAAGCTGAGTTATTTCTCGTTAAAATTCATACATATTATAGTTATCTAGCGAAGATGAAGATTGGTGAAATTACAGCTCATCGGCACTATTTAACGTCAACAAGTCCTGCAAATATTGTAAATCCTAATGAACGTTAACTTACCAACGCAATCTCCTGCAGCATTTTTCTCATATCCATCCAGACAATGGAGCTCATTAACATCGAAGTCCTCTGGCTTGTCCTTGCCGATAACATTCGTCCACCGATCCTTGGGTATGTCCCCTGTGTCCACTTCATATCCACCATCTTTATCTTTGTCTTTTTCTACAATATTAGGCTCAGAAGGAACAGGTACATTCACGCTGGGAAGCGTGATTGGTCTTAGATCATCAGGTCTTGTAGGTTCAGGGATAGGATAGGTGGGGCGAGGCTTTATTGTTGGTCGATCGTATCTTGGCGGTAGGGGGCGATATGGTGGTCTGGTTGGTCTGGCTGTTGTTGTTGTTGTAGTACTAGTAGTAGTTGAAGTGCTTGATGTTGTAGTTGGTTTTGGAGTTGTAGTCGAAGTTGTGGAAGTAGTAGTGCTTGTAGTGGTTCTAGGAGTTGGTTTTGGAGTGGTAGGTCTGGAAGGAGTTGGTCTCGGAGGAGTAGGTCTGGGGGGAGTTGGTCTGGGGGGAAGCGGTCTGGTGGGAGCAGGTTGAGGAGTGGTATTGACTTTAGGAGGTTCTGGTGAGCCTTCGCTAGTGGAGTTATCTTCGCTGCTGTAAACGAATTTAAGTCGAAACTTTAGTAAATCCCAAAACTAAATTTCATTTATAATATAATTCCGCTAGTAAGTCATCAAAGCTGAGTTATTTACGAAATTACTTAACTAGCTTCTACACTAATAAAACTAATATTAAACACACTACAACATCGGGAGTTAATCGCGTAAAAAACTATTAATATTTAAGTCCCGTTGTAGTGT
Source organism: Aethes cnicana (assembly GCA_963971205.1). Lineage (NCBI taxonomy): Eukaryota > Metazoa > Arthropoda > Insecta > Lepidoptera > Tortricidae > Aethes > Aethes cnicana. Next base: position 4,781,346 of record OZ020297.1, read on the forward strand.
GTTTAATATTGTGTCAGTGTGTGTATCGCGAAAGTTTGTGACAATGTACTAATAACACTGCTTAAATTTAGCTACCATCTCAATTAAATCTAAGAATATTTTACCTACCTTTACTTAACTATAGTTAAATCATTTTTTTCAACCATGCTCGGAAATGTTCGTGTTACTTTCAAAAAAAGAAGACGCGAGGCTGTCCATTTCCGGCCTTGGCCAGCAAAAACATTATTGTCGTGTGTGTTTTTTTTAATTCGCTTACTATTTGAGACACGTCTGTAGAGAAACTGACAAATCCATGGAGTAATAAGTACAACTTCCATGGCCAAATCATCCACGATCATGGAAGTAGTAAATACTGATGTGGGGTAAGTGCGCCTAAATTTATTTCGCCCCTATGCCTTGTAAACAGCCAACTACTAGTTGAGTAATATTTATAGGTTTCGATATATTTATGTTAGGCGCACTTACCCCATTATGGCGCACTTGCCCCGAAACTGACAAATTCATGGAGGTAATAAGTACAACTTCCATGGCCAAACAATCCACGATCATGGAAGTAGTAAATACTGATGTGGGGTAAGTGGGCCTAAATTTATTTCGCCCCTATGCCTTGTAAACAGCCAACTACTAGTTGAGTAATATTTATAGGTTTCGATATATTTATGTCAGGCGCACTTACCCCATCCTGGCGCACTTGCCCCGACTGACCTTACGTATTTCCTCTCTGTTTGAGAAAAGCATTATATATACCTCGGCCGCAATTGCGATTGCCGGACTCGTACTAATAGAAGGCTTCGCTTCGCTCAGCCTTCTAACTGACTCGTCCGGCAATGCGCTACTTGGCGGCCTCTGCAATAATGTACTATACCATAAAGGATTCTTTATTTGAATTCCTAGGAATTATGTGAGCCAAAGGCCTTGCCGTGTAGATGTGGTGAGCTGTTAGCCTAATCGTAAAACTACTATACATACTATCATTAGACTAGTTTTTAACCTTTTCAACGCCAAAATCTTATTTAAAGCATTCACTGCCACCGACGCATATATGCGTTTTGCTTTTCTTTCCCGCAGTGCCTTAAACGCACATGTGTGTTGCAATGTTCCCTTAATGGCAGATGTGGCACCTGGCGAAAGTTCGTAAAAAGAAGTGGCAGTGAATGCGTTAAGCGTCATGGCATAGCGTACAAGGGATAAAGGAGGATGATTATGATTTTTATACGTATGCGTAAGAATCATATTTGATGACGTCAGTTTTTACCATGGCGTAGAAAAGGTAAATTACTGTGTGAATAAGTTAATAGAATACTATGTACACAGTTTTGGTTCAATAAATGATTATCTTATCTTATCTAATATCAAGCGTCTAGCTTACTCGGTGTCGTAGTATTCATACTCGTAGAGCGAAGTGGTGGAGGAGGTGGGAGCGCGTCGCGTGCACGAGAACGATCCTAGCACGTTCAGACAGTGCAGTCCTGGGGCACAGTTGTCCAGCTTCAGGGCGCATTCGTCCACGTCTGGAACAAGTTTGGCTTTATCATTTGAAAGACTATGCCCAGTGAACTAGTCTTTACCAAAATTATTATCGTTAGCTTCAATGATAGGTTTATCATCATCGTCGTTGACGTTAGCGGCGTCAACGGTTATAGTTATTGCCATAGTTGTCATCAGTAGCATTACCTCCATCATTATTAGATATTCTCCTTCAACTTCATCTAGCTACCATAGAAGATTATCATCATGATTCATGGCCAAGCAGTAAATTACTTGATCGATCATTATTATAGTGGTCTATAGAAATCGTAGATGCAGGCACCTATTCAATTCATCCACTCTAGGTGATCTTGGACTTATATTTAATCTCTATAGTATCATCGGATGTGATAAGTCCAGTGCTACGGCGATTTATCAAGATGCGAAAGATTCCAGAACAGTAATGTGGAATCTTAAGCCAGCGAGGGATTCAACCAATGATTTATATATCGATTCAACCTATGTCATTCAAGGTTTAAATAATTTTGCTACCGTGTTTTAAACTGCTTTTCACTCCTCCTTTGATAAAACCGTACTTAGCAGCAGGGAGCAAAAATTTGTACCTACTTTGCTCCGTGTTAGCACAGAATATTTAATAGTACTGCATACAAAATACCGCCTGTATCCCTGTACAATTTCGCCCTTACCGTCATTTGTGTCATCCAGAGATGGAGAGTGGATCACTGGCCCGCATAGTTGGTACACACACATTTACAAGTGGACAGACGTGCTCGCACGCACACAGACGTGCTCGCTCGCAGACATTGACACTTCATTCGAATTGTGTTCGAAATCGTGCTTTTATAGGCCGTGTCCGCGCTGTGGTGTTAGTAGAAAAGGAGAGGCAGCAAAATTTCAATTTAAACTGGCAACAAAATACTCCTTTTCGAATAGGCGGAGTGAAAAGCAGTTTTCCTAAACTTACCCACACACGATCCGGACGAGGAATCCAGCTCGTAGCCGTTCTTGCAGCGGCACTCGTGGCCGCCGAACGTGTTGATGCAGTTCTGGAAGTTGTCGCAGAGGTGCGTGCCCTCTCGGCACTCGTCGATGTCTAGAATATTCGATGAAGGTACGTTACAAACTGGGATTTAGGAGAACCATAGAAAAGTAACGTAGGGTATTTCTTACCTAAACCTAAAATGACAACCTTCATACAAATCGGCGAACGCCCGAAATAAGTGTTAAATGAATAAATTAGATAATAGACGTCGCTGCCTAGGTAGCGCGTAGAACGCCTATGAGAAATATCCAGGAGGCGCTTTAAATAATCATACAGGCTATGAATTGGATAGTATAGTAATAAAGAGCTTCTGATGTACGCCGCAATGTACAGGGGATTGTCAGTCTATATGATTTCCTTGTGTCTGGTAGAACTGAAAATGCCTTCTTGAAGAACCTTTAGTACAGAGGCTTGAATTTTTAAAGGAATATTGAGTTTATATAGGTTATGGGATTTCCAAAATCCCTAAAGATGACCTATTTAGACTTTTTGGGAAAGTGGATCTGTTTCAATTTTAAACACTCTTCTTCATCTTTCATCAAAGAGCTGTGCTCTTTTCGGTGGAGTAATCGGCATGTCTCTCTATTGGGATAATATTATAAATATTCTAATAGAATATTTAATCTATCAATAATTACTTAGGTCAAGTCCTAAATAAAAATAAAACCACAAAATTACCTTCGCAAATCGAACTTCCTACCCGCATCCGCATCCCCTCTTGGCACTTCTTTGTGGTTAGTCTGAAAATTTCGAAAAAACTTTATAGTTTCAGACACTTTTAATTGCGAGTTACTTATGTTTTGCCTGACTTAAAGAAAGAATGAGTAAATTAGTAGTACTTTGGTAGTGTGCTGATCTTTGATTTGCAGTCGTAGGCGCCTGGAAGATTGAGGCACACCTGGTTTCGCTTGCAGGCTTCTGTGTTCTCCTCGCATTCGTCAATGTCTGTAATTAGAGTATTCATGAACTGCGAACCTCCATAATAAGGGTAGTACGTATTTTAATGTTAATGGATTAATGAGAAATGTATTGCACCAGATACAATGTACATCCATTGAAACACCATGAGAATCTGCGGGACAAATTCTTCTCTTAATCGAGTTCGTGGTGGATCGTCTAATGGGTTTCTTGGTATAGGCTTTGGCGAGATTTGCCTATCTCTCCATATGCACGCACTGTGCGTTAATTCGGTTAGGTACACTTCATACGATTTGATGTGGTCTGACCATCTTAAAAAGGGTGATCAGTTGCGAAAACATTAACCTTTTACTATAAAGTAGAGCAAGATCTTGCCAATATTACCACCACCACCACATCCTATATGCATCCCACTGCTGTGCACAGGCCTCCAACACGAAAGCGTTTAAGAGAGTGAAGGCTTCCCAATAGGTAATGAAATGATGAAATATTTTTTACGTCACCCTTGGCCGTAAAGTGGGATTTTCTGCCCGCTACGCGGAGAGAAAATCTCACTTCTTGGCCAAGGCAAGACGTAAAACTTTTGACAAACCACGGGCGGTAATTCGTAAAGCCCCAGATCTCATATTTATGGCCCTCACCTTCGGTTCGGGCCACAGAAACCTGCGATCTGGGTCATTTACGAATTCACCACCCTAGGTCTGTAATGTACTATGAACCACCTCTTACTTCTTCAGAACAAACTGCAGGCTCATTAGTTATACTATTCGTTTCAACAAACGGTTGTGTTAGGATTGCATTTGATGATAAGTAAGTGGTGCACATGAGGTTCCGTTTCGTACAGAGATACCAAGACCGATTATCTTAGAGATCGCAAGTGAATACATGGTTTGTGGACCAATACCCTCGCAAATGCCGGAGGCACCGTTGTACTTGAACCCAGGGGCGCAGCGCTTGGAGACGTGGTCCTGGCAAAAGAAGCTGCCGTGGGTGTTGATGCAGAACTGGGACAGACGCTGGCAATCGTCCACGTGCTCGGCGCACTCGTCGATATCTGGGAATAAGAAAAAAATAAATGTGGAAGGACCTAGCGCTAGGTCCGTCCGGGTTGGTGCCACCGTCTTAACCGCTAACCTGCCGCCAAATTACAGTGCTCACATTGTTGTATTCCGGTAAGGGGTTAAGGCAGCCGGTAAAATTACTGGCACAGAGGCGTTCCATCTTAGGCCTCAAGGTAGGCAACGCATTCGACATATCGTAATCGGTGTCCATGGGCCGCAGTGACCGCTTACCATCAGGTAGCCTGTGTGCTCGTTTGCCTATCATATACTCCTACAGAAAAAAATAGTAGTGTTGTTTTTCTTTTGCACCACCACAACAATTTCTGCTTTGCCCAAAGGTTTAACTGGTAGAGAATGCCCTTTGGCATTAAGTTCGTCTTTTGTATTAGCTTTTACTAATGTGCAATAAAGTTTAAATAAATAAAAAATATATATACATTACGTATATAAATAAAAAGCATAATGTCCTTACTCAGAGCGGCAACAAAGACGGACCTCGTTTCAGCTTCTGCCACCTCGAGCTCTTGGGCGTAACTCACCCACGCACTCATCGTTCGCCCCTGCGCGGAAGCCAGCTGGACAGATGTCATTCTTCGGTGCCGGCGCCGGCACAGCCGCCGCCGCCTCCGTGACTCCCTCCGCCACTGGCGTGCCCACCTTGCCGGCGCACTTGAAGGCGCCGATCGTGTTCTCGCAGAGGTACTTAGGACACGGCGGACGGGGGAGCTGGCATTCGTTTATGTCTGCGCAGAGGTAAGTAGCGAGTGTTTTAGATCATATCTCACTGTAGGCATAACATAGAAGAGTACGTCATATTCTCCATCACTCAGGCAAGAGAGTGTGGCCAAAGACAACCTGTTACTGTGAGACTGAGTGCTGGCACAGAGCCAACTTACTTTCTTTTACTTTAAAGTAAGAAAGATTTATTTTTCTTAAGAAAGGGCATGTTCTATTCTCTATAATTGTCTATGCTCCCCTGACATGAATGTAGTCTTGGATTCAAAAAAATTATCACTTTTCCGAATTACTTTAGGATCGGACAACGCCATTGAAACTCAAAGCCAGATTGAAGTAAGTAGGGTCAGGTGTCCAACAATGACCCACCAAAAATTTGTGACATCATAAGTCGGTCCTTTGTGAACGTAATTCACATACCCTTCTGGATCGAACCGGCCGTCGACGGGGAGCACGGGAGGGGGCAGTAATGGAGCGAATTTTTGCTAATATCAAAGTTTGGCAACGTCGCAAATCCATAATAAAGCGATGGCTCAATGTGTACGACTGGTTCTTTTTTTTTTTTTTTTTTGTTTTTTTTTTTTGTTTAGGTTTTTACTGGTTCATTGTTCGACACCTGACCCTAGTTATTAATAAAAAAATATCGGAAAATAAGTAGGTACCTAGTAAAGTACCTAATCAAATATGGCGCGATCATAGTGCGATGTTCACTGTAATCTGCATCATTTTCAACCGACGAAAAAACTGAGGAGGTTCCCAATTCAAAGCGTATACCTATTTGTTTTGTTAGTAAAGGTACTAGGTATGTAGGTATTATTTATTTGAGCTGCGACCAAAGGGTACCGAAAGTTTTCTCATGCCATTCTTGGCTACAAAAGTCCCAATGTTCTTAACTTCTTACCATCGCAAACCTGGTTGAGCAGGTTGCGCTTGAACCCAGGCGGGCAGTCGAGCCCCACCTCTCTCTTCTTGATGGGGACACATTTGTAGGAGCCAGGCGTGTTGTGGCAGACGTGGTCGTCCTGGACGCACAGGTTGTCGGTGGCTTCTGAACATTCGTTGACATCTGGAGCAGAAGTTGTAATACTCGGTATATTTGAAGAACGCATAGAAGTGTCGACATCGCAAGTAGGTAAGTAGGTATGTTATGCATATTGTGCGTAAAGTATAGTAACGAAAAGATTGTCTGTTCTTGAAAAAGCAACAAGAAGGAACCTAAAATACCTATGGTTGTTCCATTTGGTCAGTCTGTGTAAAAAAACAAGACTTCCTTAACTTACTACTACAGCCTATTTACCTCCCACTGCTGGGCAAAGGCCTCCTCTCATCACGAGAGGGTTTGGGCTATAGTCCCCTCGCGGGCCCAGTGCGGATTGGGAACTTCACACACATCTTAGAATTACTTTGCAGATGCGTGCAGGTTTCCTCACGATGTTTTCCTTCAACGAAAAGCTAAGTGGTAAATTCAAATTGAATTTCGCACATTAAGTAAACTTAGAGGTTCGAGCCGGAATCGAACCCCCGACCCTCTGCATGAGAGGCGGTAGGTCGAACCAATAGGCCACCACGGCTCCTTAACTTAACCTGAACAATTATCGCCATAAATATGCAAAAAAAATGGTAATAAGACGTTCGAAACTATTGCATGGTGATGTTATACGAATATACCAATTTCCCAATACCTTTACAGCTCTTCCGGTCACCCTGCAGCCTGAAACCTTTGCGGCATGAGCACCGTATGACTCCGTCGGAGTCGTCACACTCCTGCTCACAAGAGCCTGGCTTGCACGTTTGTCGTGGTGCCTGGGTGGTGGTGGACGTTGTCGTCGATGTGGTTGTTGGGGGAGGCTTCCGTTCCGTAGTTGTCTCTGGTTTAGATGCTGCTTCCTGAAATAAGAGCAAGTTATAAGTAGCAAGGTAGTAGGTTGTATTTTGTCAATTTTACAAACAAAGCTCGCAATCATAAAAAGTGTGGAGAACTTTATTATTATTCGAGTTTAAGGCTCTATTTATTTGGCACTACGGCTACTTGTAGTCATTTAAAGAAAGCGTGGCGGTTGGAATGAGGTTTAGTGTCCTAAAGTTTCCATTTCAGAGTAAGTACCTTTCTGCTTCTTGATGTTAAAAAACGAGTAAAAAGAGAGTGCGAGTCACGTTGATGACTTTGTGGCAAACGGTAGATTTGCTTGATCTTAAGGAGATTGTGTTTTTTTTTTATCTGAAGTCTGTCTTACCACGCAGCATTTGTAGAAAGTGTTCTTCCTTAAGTAAGTTATCGGTCGGTTGTCCACGTCGGCGGGGCCCCCGCACGCCTCCATCCCCTGGGACTCTCCTGACAGAATCCCGAAGGAACACTCGTCGCAGCAAGTCTGGTGAAGAAACACTGGTTAATATCATGAACATTGTCGGGATAAAAATTACAATTAAATATTCCTTGGGTAGGTATACCTTTCCGACTTCTGTTTTTGGTATGTTACATCGTTTGGCAGCGGCATAGCCCATGCCCGCTGTACATTCCTCTTTCTGTCTGAAAAAGAAAAGTGCATGTTACAAACACAATAGGTAAATTGTGCCATTCACTGATCTGTTGATTTAATTAAATTAAATTATTAAAAATGATCAACGTGAAGAACGCATCAGTCAGTGGGAGCTGGACACGAATACGACAGATCAGTCGATCAAACGTCATGACTAGCTAATAGTCACTCTGTTACTTCTTAAGAAGAAACTGCAGGCCCATTTGCGTATAAGAACATTTGTTTCAATTCAACAGGCGTCTATCTTAGGAAATGGATTTGTTGTGATGCACATGAGGTTCAATTTCGTACAGAGAAAGACCGGTTATTATCTTAAAATCCAATTAACTTGCAGGCTGTGGTTGAAGAACGCACCAACAATGGGAGCTGTACAAGAATACAATTCACCACAGTAGGTAGATTAAACGTTGAGACAAACTGATAGTTATGTATTTCTTCGGAACAAACTGGTGAGGTAGTAGCTAAGTACTGGTAGTAGTAGTAGCAGTAGTAGTCGTAGTAGTAGTAGTAGTAGCTTACTCCAGCGCGGATCGACCGTTGTGGGTAAGCCCACAAACCTAAATAAACTTATGAAGTCACATTTTTACTTCTGATTGTCTTCAAGGGACTCACTTGAAGTGCTCCCGGCAGCAGTCGGCAGCGGCCTGCCGGCAGTCTCGCTCTTGCTCGGCCCCGACGTACTCCGGCAGGTCGAGCGAGGAGCACTCCTGCGCAGAGGACAAAGACAGCGCCGACGACTCGCCGTGGACACAGCAGAGCTCGGTTACGTCGTCCACGTAGTCTGAGGAAAATATCGAAGGCTTATGTCACGTTTATAGAATCAAACAAATTCATAAATCAACGTCACAAATTAATTAAAAATGTCAATTTACAAAAACTTCCATGTTAACGAAAATTTTGAGGTCGATTGAAATAACTGATAATGCATATTATTGCTCGGGTCGCCAGTATGTACTGGCGCGGGGGGCTAGATTTCACATTTTCTATAGGCGTGAATCTAAGTAGACGTTAAAGGAGTCTTGATTTTCGGCGCTGACTTTGTTGTCCTTGAGGGTTGCGTTGTGTCATGAAGTGTGGTCTTCCCTTAGTTATGGGTTGGAGAGAGTGGAGGTGTCGCTTTAGGTGCCAGATGGCAGAGGCCAAAAAAAATCCGACTTAGAATTTACTTGAAAGGTCGACAAAAGGGCACAGGAAGACAATCTCGCTCAAGAGCGCTAGGGCCGGTCGTTCACAAACTACTTAAGTATTGCTCCAAACGTGGTCCAAACAGTGATGTTTGAAGATAGCTATTATTTTGCGGTTTCGGTTCTATCTACAAACCGAACGTAAACTGCACACTAAAATATTATGGTGTACAAACACGTGTGCGTGTGTGCGTGATTGCGACTACCGGTTTTGCTATATTAAGACGCGCACGGTATGAGGTAGGTACTAGGTATTACGTGTGTAGGTGCAGGGCGGTACGTGTCGCCACTGATACGATTATACCTAGTAGATATTATCTATTCTGCATCCACTCTATGTGGGTGTTAACCATTACAATAAAATACACGTTGAAAGAAATCTCATAAACACTAGGCCTGAAATAGACCGCAGAGCGAAATTATTCAATCTAAGTAGTCGGATGCTGTTTCCATTAGGACGTGTCATAAACTTCTCACTTTGTTCGCCGTTGATGCCACACTGCTCAGACACAACTAAGTAATATGCATTTGGCGTTAAATTTGGATTTGGTTTGGATTTAAAATACTTTAGGTTAAACGTTTCAATCTAATTAAAACTAAGTAAGTCTACTGAAAAATTACCAATATAACAAGTACTTAATATTTAAGCAAGATGAAACATAGAGAAGTTAGAAATGATTAGTATTAAAACTACTGAAAAATAACTAAAATACTTACAAATACTTATTAGTAAATAAGTAGTATTATGGTAAGTATACCATAATTATTTATTAGGTACCTAAGGTATAGGTAGATATTAATTACATTTGGTTTACGATTTAAATTGAAACAAAAACTTGAATCATAAGATTCAATTTCGGAAAATTCAATTTAGAGGACAAAAATAAATGCCTGTTTGACATCTAAACCTGAAAATGTGTTATTCAAAAGTCAAGCACTACCTAGTCATATCGTGAATTTGGGAACTATATCTATGTGTACTTATAGCAGCGAAATTGTGTATGCATACTCAGCTAAAAATTTCAATAAACTTCTATGATTTTTACTCGCAATTTTTACTGGTCGTCCTCGAAAGACTTGCACAAATTTTCTCAAAAGTACCTAAGTATTCTATTTTTAACGCTCTATACTTACTTTAATGTACATTTCTAACCTGGAATTACCACTGTCGATCACATTAATGTACACAACATACATTCTACGCATTAGGCCGCAATGACAGACACTTGTAGGCCTCGTGACACATCGCCGTCATTATCATTTCATTCTATAGCACTGATTATGTCTCTAGACTCATGTCTCTAGGTCTAGATTGTTAGTTACTAACATTAAGACCATGCTAAGCTATAGTTGCACAACAAATACGTAATCAAATAAAATATCAATGAATTCGTTTCTTTTTTTCTTAGTACCCAATTACTTAACGTGAGCGACATATGACAGCTTATGCTGATTGGGTAGGCAAACCTACGTTTTGTGGGAATACTTACTCATAGTCTTTTGTCGACATCCAAATTGACGATCTCGAAACGGAAACCAAATGGAGCGATGAAGAATGTGGGACCTTATATAGGGTTAGTTTTCGCCTTCAGTTATACCTATTTTTCCTCCTAACTTAACACACTTTACTGGGCCTCATTCGGGGCGCAAAAGTGATTTCATAGGGAATAACATCAAAACGTTACTGCGTTCAAATTGAAATACATCAGTAGCTATATAGACGACGTTTTGATTTTGATGCTCCCTTTAGCGCCTAGAATAAAGCCCCTTGCCTGTAAACGCCTTAGAGGTCCTTGCGGAACAGTTGACACGACAGACTTATGGTAATCATTGCAGTGATCTCATCACCGTCTATTTGTATTCCACTAGCAAACCCATAGCTAGTGCTGGTTTTATTAATATTTGTGTAAGGTCGGTCGGGGCCATCAAAATAGATTTTTAGACCTCTAATAGGTACCTTGTGAACAGGGCCTACTGCTTAATTGCAGTGGGATTGAGTTTTGTTAGGGGTGACATCATTTATCCCCGTTATCTATATACCTCTACGGTTTATTATTGAAATAAGAAAGCATCTTTGGGGAAAAATAAGTAGGTACATTGTTTTTCTCAATTATCCATGTTTCCTCTATAACTTCCTCGTATTTTGGAGTAAATACCTACCATCGATATTTATCCTCAATTAGGCTTCTTCGAATAACCCCTTAAAAACGGCAAAAAATTGTAAAGAGATGAAGTAACCATTGAAAGCGCAAAAAATCTTCCTTATAAGTAAAGATAATGGATCTTCTCAAAACATGCGGGCGATCGAGATATGTGAGTCATATGCAATTTGAAGAGTATATTGTTTGAAGATTATTGGAAATATGAGTAGTTGAGTAGATCTACTTACAGTCACTGGGCAATACCGAGTATTATGAGTAAAAACTCTGAAATACTCCGTGAGACACTCGTATTTTCATAGCTTTAAGAATGGTTTTTAGACTTTAGAACCTTTGCTCTCTATGTATACCTACGTAATAATATCAGCTGCTGCCCGCGACTTGGTCCGCGTGGAATTCGGTTATAGGTATATAGAGAGTTTCCGCGGGAATAAAAAGTAGCCTATCGAGGGTTCCCTGCTCAAACCCAATAAGGCCCGGTTCCTATATCCACGAAACGCCTCGTTTTGCCTACGGACGGTTGATTTTTGACATTTGTTCCATAGAGAATCTGTCAAATTTTAACCGTCCGTAGGCAAAACGAGGCGTTACGTGGATATAGGAACCGGCCCTGTCGAGATACTTTGTCTTACAATTGTGAACTTTCTATGTTCTATGTCAAATTCAAATTTTATTGTCTTCTTAAGGCGACTTATCGGGTTTGAGCTGGGAACCCTCGCTATGTCCTTTCCGGGGATTTGAACTGTCTCGCATTTTTTTTCATTTAAATCGCTACAGCGTGTTAAGTTTAAACAGACAGTTACTTTAGCGTTTATAAAATTAAGTTAGGGTTTTTTTTTACGAAATAATATATTTCTATTAATTTCATAAACAGAATAAATAAAATAGAAATGAAAACCTTAAAATAAACTTATTAAACTAGACTAGAACTATATACTACTACTACAGCCTATTTGCGTCCCACTGCTGGGCACAGGCCTCCTCTCGTCGCGAGAGGGTTTGGGCTATAGTCCCCACGCTTGCCCAGTGCGGATTGGGGACTTCACACACATCTTTGAATTACTTTGCAGATGCGTGCAGGTTTCCTCACGATGTTTTCCTTCACCGAAAAGCACAGTGGTTAATCCAAATTGAATTTCGCACATAAGTAAACTTAAAGGTGCGAGCCGGAATCGAACCCCCGACCCTCTGCATGAGAGGCGGTAGTTCGAACCACTAGGCCACCACGGCAGAACTATGCTAACTATACTTAAAAAATAAAATCTAAAAAGTACCTACCTAGTATCTATCTAAAAAATAAGTAGTACTTAATCATTAGAAATTGAACGCGATGGAAGTGGTCTTAGATCCGAGACTACTACTACAGCCTGTTTGCGTCCCACTGCTGGGCACAGGCCTCCTCTCATCACGAGAGGGTTTGGGCTATAGTCCCCACGCGGGCCCAGTGCGGATTGGGGACTTCACACACGTCTTTGAATTACTTCGCAGATGCGTGCAGATCCGAGAAATCGAGATAAAAAGCCTATACCTAAAAAGCCTAATGTTTATTCTAATAGGTAAATAATAGAAGATTTCTGAAATCAAAAGTGAAATAGAATCTGATAATGCTAACTTTACGCAAAAAAGTTAATCATGCCAAAAGCACTATAACAAATCTTCAGGCTATAACTATTTTAATTAGTAGTAAAATTAAAAGAGATGATGTCCTGCCCTTTTAATTAGAAACTGTTAACTACGAAAATGTCCCCCTCGTTTCATTTCAACCAAGTCGAGAGCATACGTAGTAGTTTTCTTGACTTTAATACGCTTAAACAGTTAGCAGTGTTAGCAGATTAGTAGACACCCGAGCCTTCTTACTATGGGTTCAAAGAGTGGGTCAAACAGCGCTTTACAGCAACACGATAATATGACAGGATCAAGAAATAAATGGACTTTCTGTCCACAGCGTGTACACTTAGATAATGAATTGATTGAAAGAGTTATTATTGAGTTCATCATCAGCATCATTTCAGCCGAAAGACGTTCACTGCTGAACATTATAGGCCTCCAAGAAGGCGGGCATTTTTGAGTTAATAACTCATAAATGTTATTAGAGGCGCGATAGAAATAAGTCTTTAATTCTTAAATGTTAATCCAGGTTTGGTAAAGACGTAATTTAGTTATTCTAATTGCAAATCAATCACATTTCCTGCAATTGACTCATTCCCCAATTGACCTATCAACCCGAGATAGAGACTGTGATGATTTAAGTCAACAGAAGCTGCAAATTGTTTACATTAGGTATGTGCGAATGAGACTAAATATAATCGGTCAATCTGAGGATTTATTATGATAAAGCTGAAGGGTCGGATATCCAATGCGCGCAGAAATGTACGCAAAATGAGCGAGTCGAATAGGGTATAATAGGGTCAAGCAAATCGTTATGACGATATTTTAACCACAGTATCAGCTATCAACTAAGCATGTTTTATAGGTTTTAAGAGTTGGTAAAAAAAATTGTATGGCCCAGTATGGGATTGATGTTGTGAGCGATACCTGAACCCCGTATTTTTTTTACCCACGCGAAATAATTAAAAGGCTTAATTACAAACATTGTATACCTACTTAGAATCGATAGCTTTATTTCGACGTTTTCCTTCATCGAAAACTGAAAACCTGGTGACAGTGAATTGAAATTTAATTTCGCACTATACTTACCTACTATTTCGTAGGTACGAGTTTAGTAAACACAGAGAATATATAAATGGGGCGATACTTTGTAACGCAGAATATTGACAATAACATCTAATTTGCAATCTTGCACGTTGTGTGGGGTTTGAGCCAGGATGAAGAAAATACTAGATTGCATTTAGATTTGATTTTAATTAAAAGCAACGTGTTGGATTATTTAGCAGTCATAATATAAACCATTCGAGCTTATACCACAAGGTTACTTAGATTGGAACCCACGACTGCCAACACTGTAGATTGAAATCTACCTGGGGCTATATTCGAAGTCTTAAATAGGGATCTCCCTGTTCCCTATAGGATCAAAGTTCAACTTGACGCGAGAGCTATCCTATAGGGAACAGGGAGATCCCTATTTAAGACTTCTAATATAGCCCCTGACTACGTAGGTACCACGTCGCAATCGTCGTATCGACCGTATATATCCCAGTTGTAACGTCTTTTTTAGATTAAGTACGTTAAGTATACTTTATGCTTATTTTTTTCTTTAGGTATTGTATTCTCGTTCATTTATAAGACTATAGTTTAATTTTGTTAATTTACTGCTTTAGATACCAAACTAACTATACTAATATTTGGTTAGGTACTACAGGTACCTGAAAACGTCATTCCAATATTTCTTTTTCACAGAGTGTACCTAATACAAAAATACTTACTTGGCCATAAGTAGATACCTACATACAATACTTGTCTTTTCTATTATATTTAACAAGGAGGGAATCGAAGTCATTGCATTCACTTGTGTAATTGTTTTTTGGTGTTCAATAATAGTACATTACAGACCTAGGGTGGTGAATTCGTAAATGTCCCAGATCGCAGGATTCTGTGGCCCGAACCGAAGGTGAGGGCCATAAATTTGTGATCTGGGGCTTTACGAATTACCGCCCATGGTTTGTCAAAAGTTTTACGTCTTGCCTTGGCCAAGAAGTGAGATTTTCTCTCCGCGTAGCGGGCAGAAAATCCCACTTTACGGCCAAGGGTTATGTAAAGTGTATTTGTATTGTATTGTATTGAAGTCCTACTTTACGAGTTCCAAAAAAAAAACCCCAGCCATGAGTAATGTTTAAACAAATGTGTGTTCACAAACACTAAAATCTCACCTTCACAATTCGCCAACCACACGCACACAAACAACACAATCAACTTCATGTTCACAGATCACTTTTATTAAATTATAAAAATCAATATTAACACATTTCGACAATATATTTTACTATGTACTTAAAAAGTTAAGATATTAAGTTTCGCGCGGTGATAGCGCGCCCGCCACGTCTTGCTCCTTGCTTGGAAGTGCGGGTCAGAGTTGATAACATCTGCGCGACGCGAAACAACAACACGATGGAAGTCGGCCAGTTTGCACACGTGATTATCTTTTATATGCTTGAATTAAGATTTAGCTTAAATAACTTCCGGAAAATTTGGGTTTTGAATACCTTTCTCGTGCTCGATCTCGATTTTTTATAAATGCCACTAAATGCCAAGATCCATTTTTTACCAGGTTATAGTTACTACCACTACAACAGCCTATTTACGGCCCACTGCTGGGCACAGGCCTCCTCTAATCACGAGAGGGTTGGGCTATAGTCCCCACGCGGGCCCAGTGCGGATTGGGAACTTAACACACATCCTTGAATTACTTCGCAGATGCGTGCAGGTTTCCTCACGATGTTTTCCTTCACCGAAAAGCTCAGTGGTAAATTCAAATTGAATTTCGCACATAAATTATTTCAGAGGTGCGAGCCGGATTTGAACCCGCGACCCTCTGCATGAGAGGCGGTAGGTCGAACCACTAGGCCACCACGGCTTCTAGGTTATAGTTAACTATAGGTTAAATATATCTAAATAAATTGGTAGATTTATTGGAAAATTTACACATTCATTTATGAAGTTTATCCGGAACTGGTACTTGATTTCCGAGTCAGTATTTATTTAGGTCGAGGTTACATATGACATTTTGTAAACAAAAACAGTCTATCAATTACGATTTCCACATAAAATATTTTACATGCAAAGATTTCATTGGCCGTGGTGACCTCGCATACAGAGGTTCGATGGTTCGAAGCCGGCTTGCACCTCTTAGTTTACTTATGTGCGAAATTCAATTTACCACTGACTTGAGCTTTTCGGTGAAGGAAAACATCGTGAGGAAACCTGCACGCATCTGCTAAGTAATTCAAGGATGTGTGTGAAGTCCAATCCTGGGCCCGCGTGGGGACTATATCCCAAACCCTTTCGTGATGAGAGAAGGCCTGTGATGTGCCCAGCTTACGTCCCACTGCTGACATAGCTGCCACATAGGCTATCGTGGGTGGTGGGAAGATTTCACTTTGATTGCACGTTAGGTGGTCCCACTAATTCGCTTGTGTGCATTACAAGACACGTTAGATTAGCGAGCGGTGGAGATAAATAGGTTGATCCCGTGCTCTACTTGAAACTTGCTAAAGTACAGGTTTACACAACTTAGAAGGCGCGTGGATAGAGCAATAATAATAATAATACTACATTTTATTCATTAAAAAAAAATACAGGGGTTCTTACTAACTAAATTACTTCTTAGTAAATAGGTAATATGTAATTTCTTAGTAAATAAATAGGTATTTAATAAGTAACACACATAATGAACCTGATTGACCCTGGACAATGCTTAAAATGAGCATAATATTTCAGCAAAAAATAATTGAGTTAATTGAGTTAGATTCTGCGTCAACGGTTTAAGAGCTTCGCCACGTGTCGTCAGTTTCAGATTTATTTAAGTATAAAAAAATGAGTTATCCCGGGTGTGAGACCTAGCCTAGCTAGATCGATTTTTCGACCCCGTAATTCAAAATTTGTCAAAATCATTAGAGATTTAGCGCGTTTAAAATATAAAGTAGGAATACTATTATTAACTGAAGCTATATAGCATATAAAATAATAATACTATATTTCGAGATTACATCATATTACCTAAATCTAATATATATCTCGACGTTTCGACTGCAAAGCAGCAAGAAGACCTGTTGTGTGGTATTGCGTTTGGTCATTCGTTTGCGATGGCGACGACGATACTTGTAGTTTTCCCCTACGAATATCTATGTGCGCCACTCGTATTGAGTCAATCCTGATGACGATCGCTTCTTCAAGCAAGTGCCCAAACGCAACGATTCTGCCGGGCTCGTGCAGGAATCTAAACTTGTTAATTTTGAAAGGTATTTTATTATATCAATGGTACCTATAGGCAAACGAGCGCACAGCCCACCTGACGGTAAGTGGTCACTACGGCCCATGGACACCGAAATCCTATGACACAAGAAACCATAAGATCTCGAATGCGTTGCCTACCCTGAGGCCTAAAATGGAATGCCTCTGTGCCAGAAATTTCACCGGCTGCCTTAATCCACAACAGTGCGAGCACTGCTACTTGGCGGCAGATTAGCGGGGAAAGCCGGTGGTACCTCCCCGGACGGACCTAGAACCAGGCCCTGCCAATAGGCCTCTATAGCAAATAACAGTCCTTATATTTGATTGAGAACTTGTCTGCTAGCAAGTGAACGTTATCGTGAAAATTAGGCACCGGTCATGGGGTCAAGTTTATAATGATAAAGTCCAAGAATACACCGACTTTAGCATCGTTCATTCCGTTTATAACATTATCCTATATGAGTTGGTCACTAGGTACCTGTAAAAAATCACTGACAGTGAAAATCTTCGGAGAAGCGAATGATGCAAAAATAGAAAAATCTGTCATTTCTCGAATGACGTCCGTGTCCCAGAAGACGAGCTGCCGGTAGGCCTCCAACCTCCAACTGCCTAGATCTGTTCGGCCTGTAGGCCAATTACTTGACATTGGCGAAATTGTCTTGCACATAAGCCATTATTTAAAGAGAAGAAGAAACCTAGATGGAGCGACGACCTGGTGAAGATCTCGGAAATACGGTGGACGCGAGTGGCTCAAGACCGTACGGAGCGGCGATGTGATAATGATTTGTAATATAATTACACTCAAGCACAATGAAATCGGGTCATTTCGTATGGAAAATCCTACAGATGATAATATAATAAGTACCTATGTAGATGATGCCCTTAGACTTTAATCGTTAAGGCGCTGACAAGACCTAAATTGACTTTATTTAAACAGTATTAAAACGAAAAATATTTTATTTTGTAAGGCGAGTAAAATACATGTTAATATTCATTTTATACTCAAAAAACTTGCTATTTCATAATCATACTAAAAAGTTTGCTAATTTATATTCTTCGTTCAATGTGTTTTTTTTTAATCTTCACTTTGCTGATTTTCTACATATATCGCCCACATGACGCGATGTCGCTTCTCGCTCCCACCAAAGCAAACAGACATTGTCCGCTAAGACAGTTGCCTGCCTCGATTGCTCAGGGTCATTTGCTCTTGTCAGCGTCTTATGGCAGTCTATCCATGCCTTTGTTTATTGAAGTTACTAATACTTAGTAAGTACTTAAGATGTTGATACACTTTATCCATACGACGATTTAAACATGATTCATCTCTGATGTCACACATTACCTGCTGCTTTTGGAATTCCCATTGAACAGTGTCGAAACGGCGAGACCAAGGTTGCATTCTATAAAACGGATCTACATTACATATGTTACATAGTATCATACTCACTTGAACGTTAAAAAAACAAACGTGATTCATCACAGTCTTTATACTAACTCGTGTACTTGTATATTTCTTTTTGTGGTCCTTTGTTTTTTGGATTTAAAAACGGATAGTGATATTATCAGACCTTAGGATTAGTTAGGATAGAAATGGCAAAGTGTTGACACTTGGCCTAAAATCCGAAAAAATAGGTACCGTGGAGACTGGCCGAGTACAATCGGTTAGTTGACACATTTTCTTTCAAAAATAGGTAATTTTAAGCGTAGAATTGTGTAGCATTTTATATTTAGTCTTTTTATAACCATTGTAACGAACAGATCTCTGAAAATACATTATCAATTCAACTTTAAATCTATTTCATAGTTAGGGCAGTGTTAGGGCAGTAATAGGGCCAGTCTTCAAGATTTAGAGATTTTAATTAGCTAGACATCGTCTTCGTGTCTTCGGATTCCACCGCTGATCTCCGTGCCTGCAGCATCTACCTGAGCTAGCACCAACCCCCCTCTACAGTACTATTGTTTTTTAAATATACTTAGCTAGCTTCTGCCCGCGACTTCGCCCGCGTGGAATTCGGTTATCACGCTCCCGCGGGAACTATGCGCTTTTCCGGGATAAAAAGTAGCCTATTTCCTTTCCCGGGACTCCAACTATCTTCATGCCAAATTTCATGTGAATCGGTCAAGAGGTCGAAGCGTGAAGAGGTCTGTCTGTCTGTCTGTTACTTCTTCACGCTTCAAGACAGAAACACAGACAGACAGAGTTACTTTCGCATTTATAATATTAATATGGATTGGCGCTCCTTGGAGGAGGACTATGCCCAACAGTCTTACGGCTGAAATGATGATAATTACTTACCTAATTAAATAATTCGATAAACAACCAGTACAGACGGAAGCTAATTCCATTACATTATTATTATCATTTGCTTTTTTATTACATTGCAAAACTAGATAAGGGATTTGTAATTTAATTAATAAGAGATTAACATACAAATTCGGCGACTTAAAAATAAAATAAATTAATTAAAAATAAATTTTAAAACTAGAACTAAAAATAACTATAGAAAAAACACCCCTTCCAAAATTTCAATTTGCGGCATGGTGCCCATAACGCTGGCGGCGTTACCTCTCTGGATTGTTAAAGAAATCCTTTGCGAGAGGTAAGCGCCAGCCCTTGGGTCGCCGGTTTTGTCGATCAAGTGGGCCGACAACGTCCTCATGAAATGAAAGCTTTCATGTCTGCCGACCAGGGACCCAGAGTCTCAACCGCGAGAGCCGCAAACTCATATTCATGCATTATGCATGAATACTTTCGGCGCTTGAGGCTCTGGGCCTGGCCAGCAGCAGCGCCGGCTTGTGACCGGGTGGCATTAATGTGAGACGCAGCGAACGTGTCGACACACGTTACGTCCCACACCAATGCCTTCCCCAATTTCCAAGGCACCAAGGTGATCAAGTCTGGGCGCTTGCCGTCGTCTCTGGCCAGTCCCACAGGCTCGAGAACCGCCGGTAGGGAGGCTGTGGCAAGCGATCGGCGGATCAGATCATTGATGGTGCCATGAGGAAACAAGCGGCCGGCGCTCCTGTGGCAAGAGAGCCCGTGTCGTCCCAGTTGATCGACATTTTTGCCGCATGCACACCGGTGAGGGACGCAGATCCTTGAACCGAGCCGTAGGCAGATGGCAATCCGTAAACTGTTCGGATCAAGGACCGTCCCTAAGTTGCGGGAAGGAAGTGCGCGTAGCCAATGACCTGCCTCGATGCAGGACACGGCTAAAACTCGAGCTCGGTCTGAATCGTCCAAACTAGTATCCAATAAGGAAGCGTGGGTTGCCAAAAGTCGCGGATTATCCCATGCCCTCTGCGAGTGCCTGTTGGTAGGCAACTCCTCCCCGGAACATTCAGCACACCAGGCCTCTCTGGCCTCCGAGAGGCACGCTATCTCGTCAGCAGGTATCTGTGGTACGTTTAATATGATACCTACTAGAGACAACGAGCCGTAGGCGGAGGACAAAAAGGCCGGAAGCGCCACGTCGGAAGGGGAGCGGACACCAAGACCACCGAGACGGATAGGAAGAACCGCTTGGATCCAAGCCCTATTTTCGAAATTAATATTTAAAATTTTTGAAAGTGTTACCAGAAGTGAATTTTCTATATCTGTTAAAATCGAAGGGATTTCCATAATGGGCAGGTACGAAGCAAGTACATAAATTTTGGGGTGAAAAGGCAATACTGAATGATGAATAATGCCATGTGGGGGTTCATTTCAAAAAGTAGGCCAGAAGTGCTATTAATAGTAGATTGTATGACTAGGGAGCAAAAAGGTATATTTTACCGCGGGTGACGGATTGAATCCAGAGCGACGCGAAAGATTCCAGAATAGAATCCCGAGCGTAAGCGAGGGATTCTAGCGTGGAATCTTGAGCTAGCGAAGGATTCAAGCTTTGTCACCCAAGGCATAAATAAGTTTGCTACCGTGTTGTACACTCTGCTTTTCACCCCTCCTATGAGAAAATCATTAGATCATTCGTTCATTATTGTCTTTAAATTAAGTAAAACAAAAAAATAATACATTTAAAAACAAACAAGGTTAAAAAAAACGTGTGTTTCGCGCGCTTATCATAAATTCATAGGTAGAAGGCGAAAATGGCTTCCATATTGAAGAATCTGTAACTACTTCATTGTATTTATATTCTGTCATGCTCGCACGCGTTGCGTTCATAATAATAGGTAAATTTTAACAAATGTGAAATAAAGTACATTTTATGACAATTTCGCACATACACATTTCACACAAAGTTTTTTAATACATTTGCGATAAAATGAAAAAAGGGCAGTGCAATTCATATTACGTACTTACATAATATTCCTTTGGAATTCTCAGAGGTGTTGATCCCAATACATTGCATCACCTAAATCACTTTTTGCTTTCATTCATTTTCTACGAAATAATTCATAACACTACATAAGGTACGTTTTATTTTGGAAATTAAGTGTAAAATAATACGGCAAGGAAATGAGCGCTCACGAAATTCGCGGGTTCGATTTTTTTTTTAATTCGATCACATCAGGAGTTTGCGAAGAATGCTACGGCATTGGCCGGCACCATTCAGCCAAATTGAAAATAAAGAATAGAAAATAATTTATCAAAAGTAAGTACATATATATCTATGAATTTATGGATTTTTAGTATGTGTAATAAAGTATTTATGTAAAATGCCGATATATAAAATTCTAAATACGAAAAAGCCGCGACTTTTGAATGCTACTTTTTACAGTCTCCGCAGCTCCGTGAACGCACTGCTAAGACGCATTTTGCTCCCTGTTAGCGGGGCAGAAATGAAAAAAAATTAAAAAAAAGCGAAGAGGGAGCAAAATCGCATTTTGCTCCCTCTAAACGGGGAACAAAACACTTCTTTTCGAATAGGAGGGGTGAAAATAAATTTAGTTTAAAATTAATAAGTGGGTTTATTGCGTCGTCAAATATTGGGGAACCTAAAAGAGTAAGAGATGATTGTTGTAGATAGCTGATGCTGTGGTATGAGTATCCTATGTGTAAGTATAGTAAATGTTTTTCAAGTTGGAGCTAAATTAAAGGCAGGGGAATAGAAAAAATAGTCATAATTTAGGCGAATAGCACGACCCAACTTAGGAAGGCGCGCGGCGAAGCACTTATATGTAGAATAGAATAGAAAGATTTTATTACGACCAACTTGGATAATTTGGTTAGCAGTACAGTTTAATACTTAATCTAGTGTTAGTTAGCTAAATATTTAGAATATGTGGGCAAATAAAAAAACTCATGTTGACGAAGAGTCTATTAAGTATTGCTTTATCCACGCGCCTTCTAAGCTGTGTCGTGCAGTTCCTACTCTCTCTGTCGCGATAGTACCTAATTTAGTTAGTTAATGTAGTTTCTTTCGTAATCATAATTCATAATCTTGCGTAACACAGTTATAGCCCTTTTCTCCACATTATTTTCTAGTTTAAGTGTCATAGTGGTGTCAATTATATTACACTAATTGGTAAAAGCAAGCCATTTTTTATTTCTTTTTCCGTTTGGCAGTTACTTTCGGCCGGCTTATGTTTCACAAAACACCTTGAAGGCGATTAGACATTTTGTTTATAGCTCTAAACCAAATGTCAGAGAGCGGGAAATGTCGAGGAAACCCAAATTGAGCTATAAAATGGGAAATATAAAACGAAATGTTTTTATATACAGCTTCTGCCCGGTACTTCATCTGCGTTGAATTCGGTTATTGCTCCCGCGGGAACTATGCGTTTCTTTTTTCAGTACAAAAAGTAGGTAGAATTCCCCGGGACTCGAACTCCATACCGAATTTCATCTAAATAGGTCCAGCCGTTTAAGCGTGAACAGGTAATTAACAGACAGACCGAGAGGCAGACAAAGTTACTTTCGCATCTATAATTAAGTATAATATTAGTATGGAAAGCAAAGTGCTTGACATAAGAAGTATTTTCTATATATACCGCTGACATCGTGTACACAAGACGATCAGCGCCTATTATTCGAAGTCTTAAATAGGGATCTCGCTGTTCCCTATAGGATCAGAATCAGAATCAGAATCAGAATCAGAATTTCATTTATTGTTCATATTGATCGCTCACGCGTCAAGTTGAACTTTAAATCTAGCTGCTTCAAGTTCACGCGACACGTGAGCGATCCTATAGGGAACAGCGAGATCCCTATTTCATACTTGAATATAGGCCCAGCTATGTAGTTTAATCTAGAAAGATCAACCAACAAAGTCACTATTAGCTACTTTGGTAAAACAAGTTTTGTAAGTATTTCAACAAACGCTTTCCAAGGACTTCTTCGCAGCTTCGCAGGACTGATGACCGATGGTGCCGGAAGTTCTCGAGTGGCGTCCGCGAACCGGGAGACGAGCTGTCGGTAGGCCTCCAACAAGATGGAGCGACGACCTCTTAAAGGTCGCGTGAATCCGGTAGAAACAAGTAGCACACGACCGATCTGAGTGACGAGCCTTGGGGAAGGCTTATGTATAGCAGTGGACTTCTTTCGGCTAACATGATGGCGATGGTGACAAAAGAAAAACAAAGCATGATAATATACGTGAAATCAAATAACCTGTTGAGATCAAAACACAATTTAAAACTATATTTACATTACACACACAATTATGCGAATGCGCATTGAATGCTGCCGATTCCCGAGAGAACAATGGTGTATCTAAATTAAATTCAAATATTTTGTTCAACATTTTGATACTTACTTACCTAATTCAAAGTGAGAGAAATTGCTGTTGAATCATAATAAGGATATTGATGTAATTTGTTCTCAAACGATTGTCTCTAGCTAGATATACAGATAGTAAGAAAGAAAGTAACACTTTGTCTACGTACAGAAAAACATATTTTTTTCAAACATTAAATTTTTGGGACAAGCTTTATATTGTTGACTATACTTTTCTTTGTAAATCCTTCATCTATCCTTCAAGACTCAAACGAGCCCAAACACGGGATGAGATTATGTTTAGTCGTTGAGGAGTTCATATGGCCACCTTCCGCCACCGTCTCCATCATCAGATTAGCACCTTGGTACTAGAATATTCTATTGTCACCTGACTTACACATGCTTGCAAAATTTCAGCTCAATCGACTGATTCCTCAACTAGTTCCTTGACTAGTTGAGTAGGTTTTTAAATTCAGTTCAAGATTTCACCCGAACAAACATACCTGCATACATACAGGGGCTATATTCGAAATCATTGTAATCTTGTATTGATATATTTCTATGTTCAAACTTGGCATCAACATCACTCTTTATTATTATTATTACTATTATTGACTTGAAAATGAATTTAATGAGTATCTAGAAATATCTCTAGATTTTACATTTTATTATTTTAAATATTATTCAATTGTATGACGATCTTTTTGTGAATAAGTTATGTTTATATGTGTGTAAATGTAATGTAATTGTCATTAAGAAATAAATGATCAATCAATCAATCAATCAATCTTAAAATGGGGATCTCCCAGTTCCCTATAGGATCGCTCACGCGTCGCGTAAATTTTAAGCTGCTAGATTTAAAGTTCAACTTGACGCTTGAGCGATCCTATAGGGAACAGGGAGATCCCTATTGAAGACTTCGAATATAGCCCCAGTGTAATCTACTATATAAAAATAAGTCGGGTTTTCCTCCCTGACGCTATAACTCCAGAACGCACGAACCTATTTCCACGGTTTTGCATTCGTTGGAAAGGTCTCGGGCTCCGTGAGGTTTAAGGCGGTACGAAGTCCGCGGGGTCAGCTAGTTTAATAATAAAAGCTTGTAAAAAACACACAAATACAATTTTCAATTCAGAGAAGAGACAATGTACAAAGGCGAGCTTATCCCTACTACTACTACTACTACTACTACTACTACTACAGCCTATTTGCGTCCCACTGCTGGGCACAGGCCTCCTCTCATCACGAGAGGGTTTGGGCTATAGTCCCCACGCGGGCCCAGTGCGGATTGGGGACTCCACACACATCTTTGAATTAATTCGCAGATGCGTGCAGGTTTCCTCACGATGTTTTCCTTCACCGAAAAGCACAGTGGTTAATCCCTATAAGTACTTAATTTATTCCAGCTAACCCAGAGAAGCCACTTGAGTGATACTTAGTCCAAACATTGTCCAAACTAGCCACTTTGATGAGCTAAGTGGCGCATAGAAGGTTAATTTTCGTATAGAAAAAGTGCCGGTTTTCTCGGGCATCGCAAACAAAGAGGCATTCAAAATGCAAATCTGATTTCGTCACCTCATCACTGGAAGGATTTTTTTACGCAAGACCGAATAGTTTCTTGAAATATTTCGTAATTAGAAAGAAATGGTTTTTTTTGGATTGAAAATGTTTTTTTGATGGAAAAATCACCGTGTCGTTCTGAGATCCTTTAATTCTTAAAATATTGCTAATTCTAAGAAAAAAAAATCGGTGGAAAATTATTCACTTTCGGTACAAAAAAATAAGTTCTTTTTACTGATACGAAGTAAATTTGCTCTAACGTCTATGGGCCGAGAGAACCGTTTTCTTGAAGTCAATATATAAATTTGCTTTGATAGAAAGAAATAACTGTGCTTAATTTCAAGAAATCCTTTCTGCCTGAAGAGAAGCCACCAGTTGGGCCGGTTCCTATATCCACGTAACGCCTCGTTTTGCCTACGGACGGTTAAAATTTGACAGATTCTCTATGGAACAAATGTCAAAAATCAACCGTCCGTAGGCAAAACGAGGCGTTTCGTGGATATAGGAACCGGGCCTTAATCGGGTCGCTGAACCGGAGTTATCTAAGGAGTCAATTTGAAGAAGATTACACTGAAAAAAAAAGTGACTGGACCCAACAACATATTGCTTACTTTAACAATGTAACTTGTTTCCACCTGAGCATATCAAGTGCAATGGCTGCCGCAACCATTTAAATGCGACATTATTACAGTTATCATTATCACATAACTTGTGTGCGGCTATCAAGTTTCAAGATGATTGTTTTAAACATGAAGTTTGATACAATCAAGTCAAATCAGCATTATAGGCTTAAGCACGTCTGAATTAACTTATTGAGGGAACTAACAATGTGTGATTGAAACAATGTCTGTTTTGGTCAAACTTAACATTTTTCTTTAATTTGGTTACTTTTACAATGCGGCTTGGTTAAGGTTAATTATGAAAAATGTTCACGTGTTCAATCAATTTAGGTCTATTGCTGCAATCATTTGTAAAGTGATAATTTTAGTGGTGTAGGTATTTCGAGAATATATTCATTTTGTGATTAATCCCATAAAGAAAATTCCAAAACGAGCTAAAAATCCACTTGATTGAGGTTCATTTTTTTCAGTGTAAATAAATAAACCAACAAATACTTGATGTAAACATTTATTACGTTTGGTCCGTTTTCGTAGTTGCGGTTTCGTAATTGGCTACGAAAGAGGAATTATTTTTCGCTGTTTCGTAATTAGTTATCAAACAAGAATTTATTTGCTGTTTTCGTAATCAAGTTTCGTAGTTAATTACGAAATAAGATTTTTTTTCTGTATTCGTAGTGAATTGGCTACGAAAGAGGAATTATTTTTCTCTGCTTCATAATTAATTATAAAACAAGAATTTTATTGCTGTTTTAGTAACCGATTTCGTAATTAACTGCGATATAAGATGTTTTTTTCCATGTTCGAAGTGAATTGGCTGGGTGAGAGGAATTATTTGTAAATTTTTCGGTGTTCATAACATAGTTTTTAGGGTTCCGTAGCCAAATGGCAAAAAAACGGAACAATTATAATTTTGTCATGTCCGTCTGTCCGTCTATCTGTCTGTCCGTCCGTCGCAGCTATTTTCTCGGAGACTAGTTTGGGAATATAGAATTCAATAAATCTTTAAATGGAAACATATCCACAGCAGTAGAAGACTACCGGTTGAGTTAAAGTTAAACATATGTCATCTAAATTGGTCCAGCGGGTTAAGCGCGAATAGGTAACAGACAGTCAGACAGATTTTGTACGAGTGTTTGTTGCCCCTACACAGCTAAACCAATTTTGATGAAATTTTGTGAGCATATTTGAGTGGTTCCACTTCCATGGATGAGTATAAATTATTAACCGGCCAAGTGCGTGTCGAGCCACTCGCAATGTAGGGTTCACTAGCTAGGCAACTATTGAATGTACAATTTTTTTACTTCACCGAGTACATTTGTTTAAGTTGGTCAGTTATTTATTACTCGTTAGTTTGGGCACTATTCGAAACGTTACATAGGGAAAACGAGATTCCATATCCCTGCGCTCACGCGTCACGGCGCTCAAATTGAACTTTAAATGTAACTGTTTAAAGTTCGGTTTAAATTCAACGCCGCCGCGCGCGCGCGCTGGATAGGGAATCTCCCTTTAACGTAACGTGTCGAATAGAGCCTCTTGTACAGCCTCCTTAGCTCCGGTAGTTTTTATTTTAATTCCGTTATATATACTACTACCATGGCTCTTTTCAGCTCTCCAAAAACAATGATTTAGCTCTGCCGCGCTAACGATATTCACAGCAAGTATGTTTTTTGCCAAAACTGAGTTAACCATATATTCGGAATCAGCGCGACGAGCTCTACAAGAGGGTTTTACCGTCATTTTGATAGCACACCGGGAACCCATAAATGTGAATAAGCATAACGGCAGTAAGTCTAATATTCAAATATCGTCCCTTACCATAACAACAGTAAGTGTACTTGCGGCGGCATTTCAACTGTAAACGCTTTCCTGATGCTCATGATAAACACAGTAACTACACATACTGCGGTTATGATGAGTAAAGTCTACTTACTATTCGGTATTTATTACTTAGGATATCAGCAGTAACTACACTTACTGCGGATATGGTAAGCAAAGTTTCTTACTATTTAGTATTGATTGCTTAGAGTATCAGCAGTAACTACACATACTGCGTTTATGATACGCAAAGTCTACTTACTTTTCGGTGTTTATTGCTTAGAATGTCCACAGTAACTACACATACTGCGGTTATGAAGAGTTAAGCCTTTTAACTATTGAGATTAATTGCTTAGCATGTTAGCAGTAATTACTCATACTTTGGTAATAATAAGCGAAGTTTATGTGGTTTAATCATTTGAATATATT
This sequence comes from Aethes cnicana, assembly GCA_963971205.1. NCBI lineage: Eukaryota > Metazoa > Arthropoda > Insecta > Lepidoptera > Tortricidae > Aethes > Aethes cnicana. Next base: position 4,809,456 of record OZ020297.1, read on the forward strand.
TAAATTGCAGTGCATATAACTTTTATTTAAATTGCAGTGAACATAACTTTTGACAGACACAAAAATCATTTTAACTAGTTTTTGGGATTCTAGAGAGCGAGGGGCAAAGGGAGCGGAGAGTGCTGAAGCGCTCGCGCATGGCACGGCATTAGGTATAATATCTACGCTCAATGCATTTCTTTTGCATGTTTATGCCAATCTGAGAAAATAGTGCTATGGATGGATTTGTGCGTCCATAAATAAAAAATGGTCTAAATTGAGTTTTCTTGGTAATAATATTATTAACAGTAATAATATGAAGGTAAATATACCTTACCTTTCTGAAACCGGCAAATCCTTTTCTATTTTCCGACATTAACGGCACTAGTTAATTATTATCCCATTTTTCATGGATTCTGATTCCTATTTATCTATATTATACATGTAAAAAGTCTAAAGTCTGTTTTTCTCATCACTGCAGTGATTATTTTATACCATTTGCTTGTTGCACTGCATCGATAGTCTTCGAAATCATATCTAAACCTTGTTTTTTCTTATAGGTACTTTAATATGTTTTTTTATTGCGCCTTTATAAACTTTCATCTCAGTTTTCCCCATCAAGTGGAGCAGACTTTACAAAGCAAAAATAAGATATGATTTCGAAGACTGTCTATGCAGTGCAATAAGCAAATTCTGAAAAAAGCATTGTAGCAAAATGGGGCCCAGAGAATACCTTGAAAATATTGGTTCTCATTGCAAATCGGGGCGAGTTAAAGCAGTATAAGTAAAATAAAATAGTGATGAAGAAAAACAGAGTTTAAACTTTACAGTTAAAGTAGGTACGTAAAATCAAAAACATCCCCTGAAATTAGGCTAAAAACGTCACCGAGGGGAATATCAGAATCCACGAAATATAGGATCGTAAATTAAGTAATGATTTTGATTCAATTTGCCGGTTTCAGACGACAAAGTGATATTGATTAAGTAAAGCATAAAAATAAGCTGTTATTTCTTAGATAAGGAAGATATTATATGATTGAGGGATGCTCAAATAATTACTAAGTTGATTGATCTGAAAATGTGACAATTGTGATATGTTTTTCTTTAGTTTGTTAATTGTTTTTTGTTTAAGGTACATTTTAGTTAGTTTTAAAACATTGCAGTATTTGATTGGTCTCCAATTATGTTGTAAAGTATGTGATTACTGTGATTATCGAGAAGTACTTATATTTTTATTACTTTGTACTATGAGTAAACTATATTCGTGATTGTTAGATGCTCAAATAATTACTCAGTTGATTGATCCCAACATGTGACATCTAATATATAAAATTCTCGTGTTACAGTGTTTGTAACCAAACTCCTCCGAAACGGCTCAACCAATTCTTATAAAATTTGGAGTGTATGTTCAGTAGGTCTGAGAATAGGGCGTAAGCTATTTTTCATAAACAAAAACAAAAATTCTAAGGCGGTACGAAGTCCGCGGGATCATCTAGTTGTTATATAAAAAAAACAAGTTTTTTTTTAGTATTAGGTTCATTTTAGTTAGTTTTATATGATTGAAGTATTTGATTATTGTGATTATGTAGAAGTAATTACATTTCTGTTACTTTGTACAATGAATAAACGTCTTTTAGTGAAATATTCATGTTCATTACATTCTCATGCTAAAAACCCAATTTGTATGAGTTGCTTACTATAAACGCAGTAACTACGGACTTACTGCTGTTATGATAAGCATTCGATGTTGTTTCCTATATAGAAATACTAGGTATAAAAGGTTTTTTGCAATTTATACTTGTTACAATAAAGATTATATTAAAATGATTTGTCAACATAAAAGTGCTTAAATTAAGCTACAAATATATGTATCAACCATATGGATAACTAAAAAAATCAAGTCAGGAAATTGAAAAATGTGACGAAATCTTTGAGCGCCATTTACTCGAAACTATACCAACATGACTTACTGTGAATATCGTTAGCACGGCAGAGCTGGCAGGGGGTGGGGAAACTTGTTTCTAAGAAAAATTAGCACTTTAAAGCTTTCTAATATTTCACAAACCATTCCCTAAATAGAAAAATGTTTCAGGCCAACCCACAATACTTCAAGACCAATTTAATGGCACCCGACATTATGGTATACGCAAGAAAAAAAAAATATAACATCGAAATTTTAGGTGGGAAATACTATTTTTTTTTTGGAAATTTTATTTTACTAAGTAGGTACTTTGTCGGTCTGAGTAAGTCGACATATTCATGCCAAATCACAGCTTTATACAACTAAGCATCTCCGAGATATGCTGAGGACGGACAGACAGACATATTGGCGAAGCTATAAGGGTTCCTTAATGACTACGGAATCCTAAAAATGGACCCCGAAAGTAAGTGCTGGTTTTTCGAGCAGGATAAAGTCTGTCGGGCTCACTAGTAAATAAATTCTTGTTTAATAATTAATTACGAAAACAGAAAAAACGAATGTGTTTAGTAATTAACTACGAACGAAGAAAAAATGCTCGATTACGGAAACGGAAAATAAATTCTTTTTTGATAACTAATTACGAAACAGCGAAAAATAATTCCTCTTTCGTAGCCAATTACGAAACCGCAACTACGAAAACGGACCAAACGATTTATTATTCTATTATTCTCATCACTGTCGCACACTCCTGTTAACTTTGCCGTATATCTCCGGGAAGGCTTCTTTGCAGTACGGCAGTGAGTCTCTCACTTTATCGTACAACGTGTGGTCGAACATCCGCCTGAACTCTTCCCTCGTGGTGTACGTGTCTGCGTACAGCATCTGGAAGCCATTCTCCTGGGTCACGAAGTTTTCTATGCTGCGGGTTGAGGCGACCTGGAAACGTTTTAAAGAAAAGTAAATAAAAGAGTGCTTAAGAGGGTTTATCCCTAAAGTTGGCAACGTCGCATATAGCTGTCAAATGTGTCGCTGTTTTTATTAATTTCTCAATATTGCTGAATTAAAAAGGAAAATATCATTCTATAGTTCAATGACGCGTCTCTTTATATATTTGTTGGTTAGGCATTCAAATGATAAGATTACATTAAAATGCATGGAAACTGCGATGGAAAGTTTTCAAAAGACATTACTTCCATAGTACTAAAAACTTCGTCTTTCTATGATAACGTTGCAATCCATACTTGATGTTTTATTCAACCATAGAGCGATAATTCATGTTTTCATTCAGTAATATTCAGAAATTAATGAAAACAGCAAATTATTTGCGACGTTGCCAACTTTCGGAGTAAACCCTCTTAACCCCTATTTTTTTATTTGTCATGAACAAGTTGCTTTAGGTACGGTTTCACGAAAACCTCATTTTGGGTACTATCCCTAATTATCCAGTATGTCACAAAGTATGCGGGTATGGGATGAGTACCTTAGATACTTTGTGCAATACTAATCCGGAAGTACCCTAAACGAGGCGTTACCTGGAGGCGTACCAGTCTACCAGTAACCACACGTACCGTACCGCCCCGCACCAACACAGGTTATCTCACACCGCCCGCGGCGAACGTGCAATCAAACAGACACGCACGTATTTGTAAACCATAATATTTTAGTGTGCAGTTTACGTTCCGCGGTTTGTGCAGTTTAGGTTACGTTCAATTTGTGCAGTTAATGTGGTGTGCTTACAGTCTCGAAGCCAGGCGCCTTGGGCACGCCGTAGACGCCGATGTCGACGAACATCTGGCCGTCGCGGCGCACGCGCAGCTGCCCGGGGTGGTCGGGCACCTTGAAGGGGCACAGCCACACCGGGTACACCTGATGGAGGCAGAGCTTGATTTAGTGTTGCCGCTTGAGAGACGAAAAAAACACTCCAGCAAAAACTTTCAGGAGTCATTGGCTATTTGAAGCAGTAATTTGAAGTCACAAAGGCTTTTTTGCATCAGACGCGATTTTTTATCCTTAAGTCCTATAAAAAGCCGTAGTCTAGCCAAGTGGTTTGACCTACCGCCTCTAATGCAGAGTCGAGTGTTCGAACTTCGAATCGAGTTCGCATCTGTCATTCTCCGAGGCCCTGATTTTCAATTTCCTTGTCCCAGTGGCTTATTTCAATCATCATCATCATTTCAGCCGAAAAGCTCGTCACTCTGACCGATCCTGTGCATGCATACGACTTCCCACCACCTTCACCAGGTCGTCGCTCCATCTTGTTGGGAGGCCTACCGACAGCTCGTCTCCCGGTTCGCGGACGCCATTCAAGAACTTTCTGACTCCATCGGCCATCAGTTCTGCAAGCAATGTGCCCCCTCCACTGCCACTTAAGGTTCGGAATTTTTCGAGCTATGTCGGTCGGTAACCCTAGTTCTACTGCGGATATCATCACTTGAAAGCTTGACACTGTTTTTTTTTTTATTTCAGTCAGTCAACCCCAATAAAACCCCAAGCATCGCGCGTTTACAAAAAGCATCTCTACTAACGCGCGTTGGTAACAGTAGGCGAGGCCTTACAGCTAGCGACGCAACTGTATCGATGCGAATGCGTGACAGCATCGCTAATTCGCTACTGTATCGCTACAAAAAATCGCCGTGGACGAGGGCCCCTAGGCCGGCAATGATGTCTAGACTGAAGAGCGAGTTTATAGTTGCCATTTACAGCATCCCGCCCGTGTGCTGAAAAGCTTATTTATCTGTTCCCGTACGAATAAATTCTTACTCTTATCTTGTCATGGAACAGCTGTACGGCCTTCTCGAGGCTGGTGATGGGCACCAGCATGTCCTGGATGACATGGGCGCGGTCGTACAGCCGCCCCACGGCCTCCGGCTGCGTCAGCTTCAGCAGGGACACCTCCGGCGGCATCAGCCAGCCGAACAGGTAGCGGAAGACCACGCTGTTCCCAAAGGAAATGATGTCCTGGAAAGGTATTTGCAAAAATGTTACATCAATTTTTACTTTGTCCAAAGGTTTAACTGGTAGAATGCCTTGCATTAAGTTCGCGTTTTGTATTCGTTTTTACAGTGTCACCACCACCACCCCTACTGCTAGATACATGCCTCCTCTCATCACGAGAGGGCTTTGAGTCCCCACGCGGGCCCAGTCAAAACATCGTGAGGAAACCTGCACGCATCTGCGAAGTATGTCAAAGAGAAGTGTGAAGTCCCCCATCCGCACTGGGCCCGCGTGGGGCCTATTGCTCAAACCCTCTCGCGATGAGAGGAGGCCTGTGCCAAGCAGTGTGACGCAAATAGGCTGAAGTAGTAGTAGTAGATCAACGAATTGCTGAAGACATTTCCAACATACCTGCAGCTCCCAGAACAAACTCCGCGTGTGCCTGTGATAGTAATCCCGTAGAGGGATGTACTCGACTACTGTCTGCCGCCCGTTTCGCTCGTAGTTCTCCAGATGGCGCTCCACTTGCTTGAAGAACCATTCCGCGTACCATTTCCCGATCGGGTTGTACTGAAACGTGGACATGTTTTCTTAAGATCATTAAATTTAATCGCTTTCTGTATATATTCTCATCATCATCATCATCATTTCAGCCGAAAGACGTCCACTGCTGGACATAGGCCTCCCCCAAGGTTCGCCACTCAGACCGGTCCTGTGCTACTTGCTTCCACCAGTTTTCCTTCCCTTCACGAATTCGTCGCTCCATCTTGTTGGAGGCCTACCGACAGCTCGTCTACCGATTCGCTGACGCCACTCGAGAACTTTCCGGCCCCATCGGCCATCAGTCCTGCGAGTAATGTGCCCCGCCCACACGTACATATTCTTTTAAATAGTAGCTCTACTTTGTGACTTTACGCAGGTAGGTTTAGAGGTATAGAGACACGCTCTGCAGGTAGGTAATACGTACTCGAGTATAGTTTAGAAGTACTGTAATTCACGCTCTACCTTCCCATCAGTTCCGACTTCATCCACCATGTCTCCAAGCATCACCACCCCGGTATCCTTGGTGAACAGCAGCGCCTCCACAAACTGATGAGGATCGTCCTTCAGGGATTCTTCTCGGAACTGCTTTGAGACCTCTTGCAAACTGGAGTGGGGGTGGTATTCTAGGCGGACGAATCTGGAATTTGTTTTTAAATGTGTAAGTTGTTTGTTTTAAATAGGATCTTTGTAATGAAAGTGCTGATTCAGGCTGTTTTCGCGGTTGGACGAATTTGGTCCTTCTAATGTAGCACATGAACTCTTTAGGTATTTATATTTAACTGTTATATCCGCTCATGCAAGACATTTGACGATTTTTATAATGAAAGAAAAATAAGCAAATTCCTTACTATTTAGCCTGCGTGATATTTTTACTTATGTATAAAATTACGTTTCTGTTTGGAATGCAGCTCATGATAAATTTAACGTAAGTAGGTACTTTAACTTTCTGACCCAAGCGTAATATTTCTTCAATATCATGTCTATAATTCCAGCAAACACCTATTTACTATACGGGAAGCCTCTTAAGGCAGAATAAATTAGTTAATTTAAATTTATACTACTTACTTCTTTGCAGGAATGACCTTGATGACAGCAGAAGCTAAGAATCCAAGAGTTCCGTATGACCACGGCACTGTGTAAAATAAGTCCGGGTTTTCATCCTGAAATTATAAAAAGTCAATTAATTATATGTGGTCTTAAATTATCACTTTTGTGAAAATACGTAGGTAAGTATGCAAATCATTTACTTTCTACGTTGATCTTTATAGATACCTGTAAATGCAATACAATAAATGATTAAGTTGAGAGATTCAACTCACCTTGCTGCAAGTGACAACAGATCCATCTGCCAGCACCAATTCGTACTCCAGACAGATATGCTGGAAGAGCCCGTGGACGTGGGAGGACGTCTCCACGCCCGTGCCCATGACTAGGCCGCCCACTGTCAGCTGGTCCAGCTCTGGGACCACGGGCAGTGCCAGGCCTAAAGCCTCGAGCGTCCGAGATAGCTGGCCCATGGTCACCATAGGCTCACAGCGGACAGTCTGTTGGAAAAGGAACGTCAAATAAGGAAAGATCTAACTTGACGACCGGTAGCGGTATTGCATTGGGTCATCCGCTTGCGATGTTAAATTCTATGTTAAATTCGATACTAAATTCTTGGTTTCTCTAAAAAAGTATCTCATTGAACTTTGCCCGTATAACTTGAGTGAATATTATTCACTCAAAAATTGGTAAAATTGTATTGAAACTTATTAAACATTGTATATATTTAACCTAATGTACACATACAATTTATGGCAAATAAAGAACTATGAACTATGTGGAAGACGACCAGTAGGTAGATAGTTTTACTATACGAAATTTTATTGCCAGAAGCAATACCGCTGTTGATTAATACAGTTGGTAGCGACCACAGCGATGTTGTGTCAAACTCAACGGTCGTGTGTAGGAACGAATAAGAGAAGAAGAAAGAAGAAATAACTAACTTTATTTTGCATACACTTTAAATACAATAAAATGACAATAGGTTGGATACTTTACTTACAAAAGTGTTACAAAACTGGATACCACTCAGCGTATGCCGTGGTACAGATGCAGTGGCGGACTAAGCCTGTCGGGGGCCCGGGGCGGAAAATCGAAATGGGGCCCCCCTCCTTGCCTATGTAGATGTGTTGATGGTGTATGTTAGGCTCCCGTGCACTGACTACCTAACACATTTAGTTGAAATTTGTTACCTAACACATTTAGTTGAAATTTGTTCGCTTACCATCAGGTGGCCTGTGTGGTCGTTTACATTTATACATCCATACTTAAGACAAGACAAGATGGAGCGACGACCTCGTGAAGGTTGCGGGAAACCGGTGGAAGCAAGTAGCACAGGACCGGTCTGAGTGGCGAGCCTTGGGGGAGGCCTATGTCCAGCAGTGGACGTCTTTCGGCTGAAATGATGATGATGATGATGATGATCCATACTTAATATTATAAATGCGAAGCGAAAGTAACTTTGACTCTGTTGCGTCTTCACGTTCAAATCGCTTCACCAATTTAGATGAAATTTGGTATGGATGGAGATAATTCTAGTCCCGATGAAGGACATAGTCATAGCCTAATTTTTATCCCGAAAACGTATCTAGTTTCCGCGGGAACGCGAGCGGTACAACCGAATCCTACGCGGAAGTCGTGGACAGAAACTAGTCCATTTTCTAATATTATAAATTTTGAAAGTATGGAGTAGTAAGCGCGAAATCCGGTAGTTCTGATTTTTTGCAGGCTTGTTTATGTTGTTGGTATAATGTATAAGTAATCCAAGTTTGTGACCTCGAGCGTTGAACGCAACTTTGTCAAAAATATAAAAAAAGGTAAAATTTCAGCTGCTTTTCAGATTTTGGCGGTTTTGACCCCAAAGGACTTGTTTTTGATACTATCTTCTCAGGACGTTTTTAAAGAAGACTAAATTTTCTATGATATGAGACTAGAATTATCTCTGTGTACCCAATAGTTTCTGAGATAAAGCTTTTCAGAATTCGTCATTTTTCAGAACTTTGCAATATTTTAGAAGTCACTCGAACATCTGTAGCAGGATGTGATTCGAATTACCTCCGTCGGAGTGTGCTAGTGTTGAACACGAGCGTGTGGGGTCATGAATTTGAGTCACATGTAGCATTTTTATATTCTACTAGCTTTTGAAGGCGATTTCGTATGCGCATAATCATCAATATTCAAACTCCCGTTTCTCCCGTTCCCGGAGGAATTTCGGAAGATCCTGTCTTATTATTGCGAAGTTCTGAAAAATGATCAATTCTGAAAAGCTTTATCTCAGAAAATATTGGGTAAACAGAGACGGTTCTAGTATCATATTAAAGCAAATTTAGTCTTCTTTAAAAACTTCCTAAAAAGGCAGTATCAAAAACTAGTCCTTTAGGGTCAAAATCGCCAAAATCTGAAAAGCAGCCGAAATTTTCGCAGTTTTTTTTTTAAATTTTGACAAAGTTACGTTCGGCGCTCGAGGTCACAAACTTGGATTATACATTAGGCCAACATCATAAACAAGTCTGCAATAAATCACTGTTACTGGATTAATTTACGTATTATCATTATATTCCCACGGAGTCCATATTATGCGCTTAACACGGTACCGCGAGCGTTGGACTTATTACTAATAGCCTTATATTATGACTATTTGTTTCCTTTGTTTCCGAAAAAATCAAGTGCTTTGACCTTAGATATGGGAATGTTGGGATGTATTACTAATAACTAAGTATCATTAGAATGGACTGTGGGGGCCCTCACGTCAACTAGGTCGAAACCAGAACATTGGCGTAACAATAGGGTGGCAGTGGCGAGTGGCAGAACGGGCAAAATTCCCTAACTCACTACCTGAGCTGAGGGGGCCCCGGCCCAAGAGATAGCGAGAAAAGAAAGGAAAATCCAAAAATTTCAGTTCAGCAATTTTGTAAATTAACGGGGCTGGGGCCCTATAGGAATGAAAGATTTGCCTTGGGGCCTCGAGCGTGAGGTGGTACAGTTATGCCGCTGCCTGGTCGAAACTATTTTTTCATTATTTTTTTTGCCTTAAGTACTGTATTATTTGGTGATTTGGGGGCCCCTAGGACTGGGGGCCCGGGGCGGACCGCCCCCGCCTCCCCCCCCCCCCCCTTAGTCCGCCACTGTACAGATGCACCAACGGCGCTGGTTTTCAGTGGACCCGCGAGTGAATAGCGCTATGGGCAAACGTTGTGTGATGAGCACGAATGTTTATACTCGAGAGTCACTTAGAAGTTTAGTATTTATTTATATACAGTGACGTTGCATTCAAGGTAGGTTACAGCATAAGACTGCAATATAAGTACTTAGATAAAATGTGGGAACCTATATAGCCCTCGCGTTGTAAGCGAAGAAAAGAGAGAAGAATCGCTAAGTTTTTTAAAGGCGTATTCCTAGCTTAAATATATACCTTCAGCATGTTACAGCGTTCCAAACTTCACGGCAATTACTCATCTCATCCAAGCAGAAGACTCACCATATTCTCCTTGTCGATTTCCAGCACGTCTACCAAGTTGATGTTGATGTTGGTGAAGGTCTTCTTGTACTTGGAGTGGCGGAAGGACATGGTCTGCCAGGTCGGCCGAGCCGTGCACAGCTGCGTGCTGCGGCCGCTGGCCAGCCACCCTTTTATCTGGAACGTGAATGCTCCTTGTATGCTTACTATAGCTCCAAGTAAAGAAGAATCATGCTGTAGAGCATGCAAAGTGTAGACTTTGCATTAATAGATGCTAATTTTATTAGTGTCCGGTGCTATGCAGTCACGGACTGGACTCTGATTGATGGGTGTTGCCACTCTTCGCTTCGCATTTTAGCCGTGTAATGCAGATAGTGTGCAAATGTCGGCCCTGACACAAGATAATAAGTAAGTAGGTACTTAATTAACTTCTTACGTGGATGCTTAATACTCTAAAATTGAAAAGGTATATGCAATTAAATCGACCTACCGCTACCGCTTCTCATGCAGAGGGTCGCCTCTGCATGAGAAGCGGTAGGTCGAGTGTGTGAAGATATGTGTGAAGTCCCCAATTCGCACTGGGCCCGGGTGAGGACTATAGCCAAAAAAAAAACCCTTTCGTTATGAGAGGAGGCCTGTGCTCAGAAGTGGGACGTATCTAAATAGGCTGTAGTAGTAGATGCAATAAAAAAATAACAATTTCATAGGCCATTAAGAAGTATGATTATGGATATTCCGCGATTGTACCTGCCTCTGGACTTCCTTGACCTTCCTCTCGTGCATCCTTGGAGCGCTATTCAGCTTGAAGACCACGTAGCTCCTGACGTAGGACCAGACCTTCCACAACAAGGACATGGGCAGGAGCGCCGTGATGACGAGCACCCAACGGTACTCCACCAGGATGTATTCCAGCAGGGTCTCGGTTTCTATGGCTGTCATTGTTGCTCTGGGAAAGTCAAAAGAACGATGAAATACGAAAACGAAACGAAAAAGGATTCCGTGCCACAAAGCGATATAGGTAGGTACAATAAAGCTATGTAGATTCCAAACCACAACCACATCCCATGAAGGACGCTAATATAATAACGTGACGTTCCGTTATCACTTCTCACTGCATACGCACCCAGACCTTCAACACAATTGATTCGCCGAGTGCACTGACCTAAAGTATTGCTGCGTAGATTTGCCTGTACCTAAGTATATTTGCATTATCATCTCGTATATACGAGATCTCTTTTGGTAGTAGGATCCTAAGACCCAAGGCTAGCGATCGATCGCGGCTGTACGCGATCACTGTTGTTGTACGAATATTGTATGACGTGTGTAGGACAATGTACGGATATGGAATCGCATCCGCGAAAGGCCGCCCTCCAATATCACCTCCAAGTTGGTCCCATATTAATTTGGTTCAGTTTTGAGGATGGGATCCATGAGAAATTTGTTAGCATGTGTTAAGTACCTATATGATTTCATGTCATTTTCGAAGACTACAGAGTTCGTATGTCCTCCCTGTATATGTCACGTTTGGAAAATGTAGACGGAATAATGAATCCACACTTCCATGCTTAACATTACCAATATGAAAGTGTGTTTGTTTGTCCATCCTTCACGTCAAAACGGCTGGACCGACCTTGATGAAATTTGGTATGGAGATAGTTTGAGAGCCTTTTTATTCCGATATTTCACTGGAACGGGTTTTCCACAGGCCAAAGCAGTTTTTCAATTATTCTATAACCATCTATTATTAGATCATCAGGTACGCAAATTATAAGTCTACGCGGGACGAAGTCACTTACAACGGCTTAGTAGTAAAATAATAAAATGCACCTTCGAAGTTTCAAACTTCCACAGTTTTTTTTAAATTACGAATGGGCTTGCGTTTGACCCTAATCACACCTGATGGAAAGTCATGATAGGGTCTAAGGTGGAACACGCTTACCCAGAAGATGCCTATTCACTCTAGACTTGAATACACCAAGATTATAGGAACGGGAAACACAAACGCAGGGAGGGAATTCCAAAGTTTAGCAGTGCGAACAAGAAAAGATTTAGCGCATCGCTTTGTTCGACTCATGGGTATCTCAACCACATGAGGATGGAAACCCTCCCGTCGTCTTACTAGACTAGACTACTGTCCGTTGATAAAAAGTAGAACTGCAAAGTCGGTGTCAAGCACGTGTCAAGTAAAACCGACTCCAAGCAATGACAATCTTAACGTGAACTGGTTTTTATTTTTTTATTTAATTCCTTCCTTATACAATAGACATACCTTTTCACGTAAAATCAGCCTGGAAACACAGACAAGTTCTTCGCGTCCCTATCACCGCGTGGCTGCCACCACACTGATTACCTATTCGATGATTATCACTCGTGATTTACTGGAAACCATCACACCACTCGAATTTAAATCCTAAAACCAAAGCCATACGAGAGAAATATCATCGAACCGTTTCTGATCCTATCGATTCGAACAATTGGCAGTTTTTCAAAAGTCAAACTATCCTATGACCTCTTTAATAGAGACGAATTTCAACTGTATCGGACAGTCCGAATTCATGAGACTATTACTCAGTCCTCAAAGAATGTCTTTATCATAAGTAGATAGGAAATCCTGCGTCGTTGAACTTTAATACGATTAATATTTTATCCGATTTTTCATTGGGTATTACGGAATCAGGACAGAGTTTTTATCACTAGCAGCAGTTTCACGCTTCAAGCATGTTCCGTGCTTTATCCTTCGATAAGTAATTAACTGATTAACGAAAAACCGGCCAAGCGCGTGTCACGCCACTCGCAAAGTATAGGGTTCCGAAGTTGACGATGCCCACAGTACCTTTCTAAGACTTATTTAGCATCTTAGCTAGCCTTCGTATGACGTGCTCGACCGACGCCCCTGCCGCTCGAGAAAAATCATTGGTTTCTTAAATTTTGGTCGACTGACTCGTAAATTTGTACAGCCTACTTAGCTGTGATAGTTTTCCTTTCAACTACGTTATATACCTATGCCACAACCGTGATTTTTTTCATACATCCATATACCACCATTTACTTGGAAGGGTGGGGGGGGGGACACTCGACTCTAACAAAAAATAGCACTTTAAAGCTTATTTCACAAACGCATCACTTAATAAAAAATGGTTTTAACAAACCCATAATTTTTAATATTTTTTTAAGACCTATTCAACGATATGCCGCACTATGGGGTACGCAAGAAAAAAACATACATCCCCACTTTACGAGTAGGGGAGGTACCCTATAAAAAATATATTTCACAATTTTATTGTACCACTTTGTCAGCGTAACTAATATGTATAATCATGCCAAATTACAGCTTTCTAGAACTAAGCATCTCCGAGCAATAGTGCGGTCAGACGGACGGACGGCCGGACATGGCGAAACTATAAGGGTTCCTTGTGGATTTCGGAACCCTAAAAATGACGCTGATCATTCGATTTTTTTATAAGTATTGCGTAACAGCCACTGACAAAGGCAGACAACCCACCTGTGCAAAGTGGTTACTATACCTACCAGAATACTTACATTATAACACTTGAAACACCAGAAGAAATTCTTAATCATTACTTATCCTACAAAATGGCAGGTCTCAATGTGGTCTTAGGTAGAATCGTGTTTACATTTTTTTGTATGTCGATGGTATAGGCAAACGAGCGCACAGCCCACCTGATGGTAGTGGTCACTGCGTCCATAGACATCGAAATCCTTTGATCCCCCATTAAGAAACCAAAATATCTCGAATGCGTTGTCTACCCTGAGGCCTAAAATGGCTGTGCCAGAAATTTCACTGGCTGCCTTAACCCCCTACCGGAACACAACAGTGCGAGCTAGCACTGCTATTTGACGGCAGGTTAGCGGGGAAAGACGGTGGTACTTCCCCGGACGAACCTAGCACCAGGCGCTGCCACTAGCGAAATACATTACATTCAAATTAGTCAATGGCGTGAAATGTAACTGTTACTATGGCAACTATATATTTAATGACGAAGCAGTAGGCTAGATGGCGCTGCTAAATATACTAACTAACACGACATCTGTTATGATCCATTTGGAAACATCACTAATTGTTAAATGAGTATAAACAACTTTGACAGTAGTAAACTTCTATCGTCAAGTGCCTAACGACGAAGGTTTACAAACACCAAAAATATCTTATCAGTTTTGTTTTAATTATTACTTATACTAGTATCGAGTTAAATATTCATGTGTTCTACATATACCAAATTTAGAGGTTAGGCAGCGTGCGTTTAAGTTTCAGTCACTTATCTAGGTACGTGTTGGTCTTGAAAATGCCGAATAAAATTGCCGTTGTAACTGGTGCCAATAAAGGTTTAGGATTTGCAATTGTTAAACTATTACGTGAACAGTATATGGGGACAGTTTATTTGACCTCGCGAGACTCCACGAGAGGCCTTGAGGCGTGCAAGAAATTAGAAAAACTTGGCCTCAAGCCAGCCTACCATCAATTAGACGTAACCGACGATGACAGTGTTAAGCGATTTTGCGACTACGTGCGAGGAAACGACAAAACAATAGACATATTAGTAAACAATGCCGGCGTTTTGTTTGGAAAAGAATCTCCGGAACCAAAGATCTATCAGGCTGAACAAACTTTGTTTGTTAATTTCTTTTCTTTAGTTGATTTTACGCAAGCAACCCTCCCATTAATACCTGCGGGAGGCGTCATCGTAAATATATCTAGTTCTTCAGGACATTTGTCTAGAATACCTTCAAACGAACTAAAGTCCAGAATAAGCCGAGAAGACATAACTCTAGAAGATTTAAAGGCTTTAATGAGGGAGTATGTCGAGGCAGTGAGACTGGGAAAAGAAGTGGTAGAAGGATGGGGTAGCTCCCCTTATGTCGTGTCTAAAGTTGGACTCAATGCGTATACATTCATGTTACATCGAAGGTTGTCTGCCAGAGGTAAGCTATAAGGTTACTTACTTATTTATGTAGGTAGTCATAAAAAAACACCGATTTATTTTAAGTACTACTAAAATAACGAGGATAGATATTCTTTTGAGAATACATTTTCTTCGAGTTTTAAATAAAACATGAAACTGCTTCCGACCCCTGTGCGTGTTCCATTAAACATGACGTTCCTGGAAGATAGCCAATGTGACGCCATTCAAAACGTTATTATAATTTTAAATCTATATTATTTATTCGAATGGAAACAATTTGTTTCTATTCGAATTTCAATCCTGCGTTTATTTTAGATTGTTTTCTAATGTGCACATAAGTAGCTCTAACATGAATTATAACTACGCTACTTTTCGTAACTTCTAAACTCTTTCATTGGCTACCATACGCTAGTAGCCCATGAAAGAGTTTAGAAGTTACGAATAAAGCCGGCAGAGCGTCTTCAGCTTCACGGCAGCAAGAGTTTAACTTTAAATTAAATTGAAAAATTATATATACTGCTCCCACGTAGATCGGTAGTCGGCGAGTTAAATCCGAATTCTATAATCGTTTTTTTGTGTTTAGTATCATTTATAATTTTTCACCTCAGCAGCTTGAACAAGTAGACTTTGCTGTCAGAAATTAGTGAGCAAAATCGTGTTTGTTTCACTCAGTGAGACAAAGTATTTTTTTAATTTGTTTTTTTTAAATCCTTTTATCCCATCAGACAATCCCATCAGGCAAAGGCAAAGGCCTAAACCTTGCAGCCACACTTAAATCGTTTCCGCGCTTTTTCTTTTTTTTTAATTTCATTACTGCGAATGGTCATTTCATACTGCGGCATCTAACTAGTAACTACTTCTTATACCAATAATTCAAACTATCTTGATTTTATCCGCTCTCTTCTTTTCATTTCTTTAAGAAAAGAGGTAGAATTATACTAGGCAAGTCTTACTGCGAATCTGTTTTCGTAGAAAAAAAAACTGAATTAGAAACGTTCGGATACGCGCAACGCATCAGTACCGCCGTATTTTTAGCAATTAAAATTATACGTTGGTTTTGTACAAATAACAGAATTATATGAAATATAAGTCATTTGAACATTGTAAGATTTTCAGATGACTTATATTTCATATAATTCTGTTATTTGTAATCATTTTAAACTAAAGTTTTAATTTAAAGTAAACTAAAAGTTTTCAAATATTACCGAATAAATTCGAAATTTATCATTAAGTACTAGTTTCCGAACATACGTTTGGAAAATTGCCGCCATTGTCTCATGTCAAATCATGTCTTTCTTCTTAATTTTCGATAATTAACTTTAAAGTAATTCTTTTAAAACATGAAATTCAAGTAATAATTTGAGTGAAAGGAGTGAAGAAGAAATGTTATTTCATATTTTTCGTGTTGTAAGTATTCTTTGCAAGTACCTTTTATGTGTTCTCGCTACTGAGGTGAAAAATTGTATGTGCTACTCGAGAGCAATTTCTTTTACTTCTCGTGCATTTGAGTCCTTCGCTAGCTCAAGATTCTAAACTAGAATCACTCGCTGAACGCTCGTGATTCAACTATAGAATCTTTCGCTAGCTCAGGACTCAAACATGGCACTCGAAGCAAAAAACATTTTTTTTGCTCTCTTGTTGCACAAATAACTATTGTATAATCCCACTGATGTCATATTATTTTTAACTAGGTGTGCCCCGTGACTTCGTCTGCCTGGAATATAAGTGGCGATAACTTTTATTTCCGATATCCGATTTTAATCAAACATATGTAGCTCCGAATGATGCTCTATCTACTATTGAAAACCACACTTAAATTGGTCCAGTAGTTCCGGAGATTAGCTCTAACAAACTGACATACACTTTTATTATGTATAGATAGATTTTCAAGTTAGACGCGACTTTTCTAGACTTAATTAACATAGATCGTGTTCAGAGGTCGATTGGAAGAAATTCCTTAGAGGGTTAAGTTAGCCTTTGTACATTATAATTGTTTGTGATTTTTGTGTCTGTAATTGTTTTCTGTTGTTACAATAAAGCGTTATTTACTTACTCAGGTACTTGTTACCCCATATATCTTACTCAAGACGACTGTCATGTGTCATACTATGTAACTATAGAGCTCTTCTACTATCTAAAGTCCCGCACCTTCACATTTCAAAACGCTTCAATGTATTTAAAAAGCACCACCAACACTGTCAACACATGTGTGCGTGCTGAGACAGCCATCAACTATGCGTTGAGTGTTGGTGGTGCTTTTTAAAGAATATTAAAAAATCGAAGCGTTTTGAAATGTGAAGGCGCGGGACTTAAGATAGTAGAAGATCTCTACCTACATACGGTCACGTGACGTCTACAGACTTAGCAACAGGGGCTACATTCGAAGTCTTAAAATAGGGATCTCCCTTTTCCCTATATGATCGCCCACGTGTCGCGCGAATTTTAAGCAGCTAGATTTAAAGTTCAACTTGACGCGTGAGCGATCCTATAGGTTATAGGGAACACGGAGATCCCATTTAAGATTTCGAATATAGCGCCTGAATACTTGCTCTACTCAACCCAGGTATAACCGTGAACTGCGTGCACCCGGGCTACGTCCAATCCGACATGACCGGCGGCGCTGGCTCCGTGTCTCCTGCTGACGCGGCCATCATTCCTGCTGCCCTGGCGCTTAGACCTTCGACCAAGGGGGCGTATGTCTGGAGCAACGGGGCTGCCATACCCTGGGACGGACAGGACCCCAGGGTGTATATCGATGGGAAGACCTTTGCTTGAGGGCTTAAGAGTTCGGTCTTTTATCCATACAAACGTAGTTACGTTTTAAATTAGAAGTAGTTAAGTCTGAAGTCAGTAATAAAGTTACAGGTTTACACAACTTCGAAGGCGCATGGATTAAGCAATAATAGGCTCTGCGTCAATGGCTTAAGTGCTTAGCTGCGCGCCTTCTAAGTTGTGTCGTGTTGTAACATGTGATTCAATAAAAATTTAATCAAAACACGATTAAGTAGGTAACGTAAACGTCAGAAAATAATCAAAACGGAGTACCGTTCTGTGACCATTGATTGAGCATAAAACTTTTTGAGCGCAGAGTAACCTACCTCAAGTGTTTGAAAAGAATACAAGACAAGCCTTTGCTTTGACTACAACGTTTGCAAGTTAAACGCTTAATTACTGGTCACAGAATGGAACACTGCCTTTATTTTATTCTGAAGTTCTCTACTATATAAAATTCTCGTGTCACAGTGTTTGTAACTAAACTCCTCCGAAACGGCTCGACCGATTCTTATGAAATTTGGTGTGTATGTTCAGTAGGTCTGAGAATAGGACGTAAGCTATTTTTCATAACTACCTAAAAAAAAACTAAGGCGGTACGAAGCCCGCTGGGTCAGCTAGTTGTCTATAAAAAGATAAAAAATGGCCCAAGTCACCTCAAGTACACCTTAGCTTGGCCACTAAGGCGTCGTTGGCGTGTTAGTCACGGCAGTGCATGACATCTTTAGGTGTTCAAAGGGTTAAAAAGAAGATAAGATCAGCCGGGGCTAACGTGCCACGGGGTTAAATGCACCTACCATAAACATGTTAATGGATACAAATTTTACTCGACTGATAGCTTGCATCCGTGCAAATTTATCATAAGTTCGATTATTTAAGTGCAGTTACCCCGTTGGCTAACATGTCCAGATTTACCTTATCTAATTACCTGTATAGGTAACCACAAACAACCTATCGCTATCCAAAATTAAAAAAAGATGACCCTATGTTGTAATGTAATCCGAAAAATGTATGTTGTGGAAATTTCTTTTCCAATTTTGAATCTCTGTAATTTTCAGCAGGAATTAATATATGATTTGTTTCAAAGAAAATGAGCTACTTGTGGTATTTTTAAATCTATTTTTGAGAATGAGATTTATTTTATTTTCATTCCAAGTATTTCACTTCGGTTCTATTGTTTTTATTTTCACTTTTCAAGATTCATTGAATTTCCATTTTATTATGTTGATTAAATTATAAACATTCCATTTTGTTAAGTTGTGTTGTGAAAGGTGTAAACATTAAAAGAATGAATTAATTCTTGCTTCGTTTTAATGTTCTTTCGTATTACGTCGAAAGGTACAAATCGAACAGCGATTATCTGCATTCCATTTTAATATAGAAAATATACTCTTTCATAACAGGGGTATGATTTAGAACGACATATACATATAAAGAAATATGATAATGACAATTTTAAAGGGGGTAATAACGTAAGAGAAAAAAAATCATGGCTAAATAAAACGAATATGTTAATTTATTTTACAAATTCCTTTGTTATCATATTTCTCTCGTTTAAAATATCCTCTCTCGATACAAAGATTTTGTTTTTTTGCTGATTGCACTTGGTTACTTGGCGTCGATGCACTCGGCTGGGTGTTGGGGGGGTTTGGCGGGGGAGAAGCCGGGGGGGAGGGAGATGTTGGATAGGTGGGGGGCCCACGCGAGCTTGTTGCCCCACTGGAGGGGTAGTTTATTTTGGGGCTGCACGCCGAGCTGGTTGAAGCGCGCCCACAGCTCTTGCTGCTGCGGGTTGAGGGCTCCCTGGGGCGCCGCGGGCGGCGGGGGCTTGCCGAAGTTGACGGAGGTCGACATGATCGCGGGGTCCATTTGCGTCCAATCGGAGTACGACGCGGTGTTGTTGAACCCTGGAATGAAGGCAGGCACGATTAGTAGTTTGGTAGGTTTAGTGGGTTGGTTTGGTAGTTTATAGCAACAAGCAATGGGTCTTGGAAGCGCTGGTAAATTCATTTCTGTTAAATTCATTTAAAAGTGACGTGTAAAAGTGCCCAAATGTGGCCTATTTGCTGAATAAATATTTTTTTTATTTTTTATTTTGATATACTCATGTATGTTTACTATTTATATATGCGATAAGTCCGCCTGTTGTTTACCTATTAACTGTGTATCCTTTCTGTGTTATAGATGTGTTCATTTTCTGACCTGATTTTGTAAGTAGTTCTAGTTATAAAAGCTTAGTAAATGACTCAAGTCGGGACCAGCTGATGGAAAGTTAGTAAGGTAATGTGTAATGTCATCTTCAAATAAGAGGGTACAGTAAGCAGAGACAAGGTAATTATGTAGACTGTCAATCTCCTTAAATTGCGGCGTACATCAGAAAAGCTTTGATGAGCAACATCCAGGGGTGCTTCAAATTTCCATATATATCCAGTAAGATGGCGCCATCTAGATGTTGCTCATGGAGTTCAAATTTATATGCAGGCCACCTAGGCAACGATCTCTATTATCGATCGCATTTAACACTTACTTCGGGCGTACGCTGATTTGTATGAAGGTTGACATTCTAGGTTTACCTTACTTTTTGTATGCTGTAAGTTAAAGGTAAATTAAAGTTAGTAATCGTACCGTTTAAGGTATTGGTGGGGACGAGTG